>CALSBV010012130.1:8485045-8557465 GCA_943590825.1 Bovichtus diacanthus
ACATATAAATATATATATATAATTGCAGGGGCAGAGTCGGGTCATAGAAACAAGGTTGATGCACAGGTAGCTCCTCAGCGTAGAGGCAAAACAGGTAGGGATCAGGCGAAGACAGAGTCAGGTCACGGAATCAGGAACTCGGGAAACTGGATCAACACTGGACCTCTCGACATAAATGAACGAGGACGAACTGCCAACCAGGGACAAACAACACACTTACTATATACACCAGGAAGTGGGAGGGGACAACGA
Source organism: Bovichtus diacanthus (assembly GCA_943590825.1). NCBI lineage: Eukaryota > Metazoa > Chordata > Actinopteri > Perciformes > Bovichtidae > Bovichtus > Bovichtus diacanthus. The sequence continues at coordinate 8,485,298 of CALSBV010012130.1, forward strand.
GACAGCAGAGTGGAGAGAGCTGGGGACCGGAAGTAGAAACAACAGACACGAGAGGGAACATTCAGTTAACAAAATATAACAAGAAGTACAAACACAACACAAAACATCTAACGAACAGGACGGGACCTGATAACATATATATATATATATATATGAAAACGAAAACATATAGGCTTATATGCTATGATGCAGTACTACACTACTAATGTAGCTGCAAATGACCAACTTAAACATTAAATTATCATATATATTAGTTAGTGATAACAATATAATACTTTTAAGGAGCCATTTTTCAAAATTAGTAATTTTACCTTTGATATTTTAAGTACATTTTGCTGATAATACTCAAGTAACATCAATTCAGGACTTTTACTTGTCCTGGAGTATTGTTAGACTGTGGTACTTTTACTGAAGTAAAGGATATGAGTACTTCTGTCACCACTGCAAATGTATGCGTTCATTCAGTATGGCGTGCATGAGTCTGCAAAAAGCGCACAGAGGATAATGCCAGTCAAATTGTGACAGGTTGTAATTGTCTTATGGCAACTATAACAGTGTATTATCACTCAACTAGTAATACCATTATTAAAGGTTTGTCACTTTGTTCATATTAACTGTGCTGTAAAAGCTGTTTTGAAGCTAAGGAAGATTTCTCGATTTATTGCTGCATCATTGGAGACAACTCCCTTTCTCCCCCTGTCATATACGGGAGAAGCATTGATTCTTTCAACTGCATTGTGGGTATTGTAGTTTTCGGCCTGTATTGTCTAGTGAAATACAATAGACTGTACGATCCATGGAACTACAAGTACCACAATCCATTGCGCAAAAAAACCTGACGGCCACGGTTGCGGCGTTTTGACAGCTGCAGTCAGACTCTGACCAGCTCAGTAGACACTGCAGTCAGCAACAAAACGTCAGCCTCGTTTCTTTGTTCACTTTCAATCCGCTACCGGTCGTCGTTAACCGCGTGAAAGAATGTCCGACGGTGGGGGGACGGAGGAAAACTCCGGTACCATGGAGGTGTCGGCCGTTCAGACGGTCGCTGATACATCGGTGCTGCAGAAGCACATGAGGAAATTGGTACCGCTGCTCCTGGAAGATGGCGGCGAGGCCCCGGCCTCCCTGGAAACCGCCCTGGAGGAGAAGAGCGCCGTGGAGCAGATGAGGAAATTTCTGGCTGACCCCCAAGTTCACACTATCCTGGTCGAGAGAAGTGCACTCAAAGGTACATTTAGCAAGAAGCGGTCAGCTAACTACCACGATTTGAGTAGCCGGACTATTCTTTCAGTGCTACATTGATATGCACGCATCTGTTAAAATCCTCTCCAACGAAATGGCTTTAAACCCAATGTTGGCTAAATTAACGTGTATGAGAGCTAGTAGCATTTCTTTAAAAGCCGGCTAGATAACAATGTTGAGCTAGCTTGCTATCTCCATTACATTATTAAATTGTAAGGCAACTACGCCACACTGGGTGGGGAAGTTAAAACTCAACACACTCCAAGATGCTCAATGTCGGCGATACTTAGGTTGTAACACCGGTTAACTTAATCCGCAGTTAATACATTGTTTGCTATTAAACTGTAGAATTAAATGCATGTTAGCGGCATCATTGTGTTTACGTTGAAAGGCAGTTTCAGCATTTACAGTTTTACAACAGCAAAGCGGACAGTGTAACAACAAGAGGCATCAGCAACAAAAAAAAAAGACTAGATATAATGAATAAACATACTGTAAAAAGCAAAATAGGTTGAATTCATATTATTAAAAAGATGATGATTGATATTGCACAGTTGATGGTTGTTACTAAGTGACTGTGACACAGTGTTAATAACAACCCCGATTTCTTTTAAAGAACAACACCACAATCATTGAAATGTCAGAGAATGAGTCCTTTGTAAGACCTGCAAGTCATGTTGTGTGCTCTTTTGGGGTTTTATCATGTGAACCAGCTTGTGAGAATGAACAAAGTGTCTTAAGTTTCCTGCAGGCGAATAATTAATCCTGAGCTTTAGAGCCACTTGTCCTTCCTAATGTTTTACGAGTGCTGCTGAACCTTGACCCATTGACACTGCACAACACCAGCCACTGAGCCTGAGCATGTAGGTTTTGGACTCCCAGCCAGAGAGTCGCTGCCCCAGCCTTGCACGAAGCATACTGATGCTGCAATGCAGGGAGTGCAGTTTCTTTTCCTCCAAGCAATGACCTCACTTGTCAAGAAGGGTGGGGACATATATGGATGAACGTTGGTTTGCGCTGTCATCCTGCTGTAACATGGCTTATTATACTCTGATAAACTCGGCTCCTGTCTAGAATCCAACTAATTTATTTTTACCATTAGCAGCCGAGTATTTGTTGTTTGCCTGGCCTAGTTCTTTATTATCATTTGCACTAAAGTTACAGTAAAGCAGCCGTTTGCAGATTACAGGCTCTCTCCAACAATGCTCATTAAATATGTAGGCCTATAAAAAAAGGAGTGTAAACAGTTTCTAAAACAATAAGTAAATTAAAGAATAGTGCTGCTTGGTGCATGATATATCTTGATTATCTGTGTGTATATATATCTTAACTAGATTTCAATGTGCAAAATGGCTGTTGCAAACACTCGGTGATCATTGATTAAGATTGTCAATGTGTAGAATATTTAATGAGTCTGTTCACTGGTTCAGATAAGACTTATATTTTATTTGTTCTTCACACAGAGGATGTTGGAGATGAAGGAGAGGAGGAGAAAGAATGCATCACTTATAACATCAGCACTGACATCCACTATGGGATGAAGTCCAACAGGTAAATGGTGCATCTAATACACTGAACAGAAGTCTTCTTTTTTAGTCATGCAATTGTTTGTGATTTTATCAGGAAAACTAAAAAATGCCTCCCATTAATTTACTGCATAGCACTCTGCTTCCACATACATTCTGTTAATTCTGAACTCTGACTTTTTTCTCCCTTTTTTCCCCCATGCAGCTTGGCTTTTATCAAGAGAACAGTCGTCATTGATGCAGACAAGCCCATATCAACCCAAGTTCGAGTTCTGACCTTGAGTGAGGATTCTCCCTACGAGACACTCCACTCTTTCATCAGCAATGCTGTGGCTCCTTTCTTCAAGTCCTACATCCGCGAGTCTGGCAAGGCAGACAGGTAATCCTCAGAATGTGTTCAAAACCTTTCACCTCGTAAACTGAATAATGAACTCTGCGTGGAGTATTAATGGAAAATTCATCTGCGCTATCATCTCTGTCCTACCCCTCTAGAGATGGGGATAAGATGGCTCCTTCAGTGGAGAAAAAGATTGCTGAGCTGGAGATGGGCCTTCTCCACCTGCAGCAGAACATTGAGATTCCTGAGATCAGCCTGCTCATCCACCCCATCATCACAAACATCGCCAAGCAGTGCTATGAGCGCGGGGAGAAACCCAAGGTCACTGACTTTGGCGACAAAGTGGAGGACCCAACCTTCCTTAACCAGCTGCAATCTGGAGTCAACCGCTGGATCAGGGAGATCCAAAAGGTAAGAGGTTTTCCCATATTTATTTCAAAATTTCATATAATAATAGGTATATGGAAAAATATTTTTCACTTATGCTAATGACTGGGTTAATTTGTCTCTTCCACCCACCCTTTTGTCAGGTGACAAAGCTTGATCGTGACCCAGCTTCAGGCACAGCCTTGCAGGAGATCAGTTTCTGGCTGAATCTTGAGAGAGCCCTCAACAGGATCCAGGAGAAGCGAGAGAGCCCTGAGGTTCTGCTCACACTGGACATCCTCAAACATGGCAAACGGTTCCATGCTACTGTCAGCTTTGACACAGACACTGGTGAGTGACAAACAGTCAGAACCTTGTCTTGTTTCGCTTCTGCTGCCTTTACTGGCAGTATTTTGAATACAGTATGATTTATTGTTTTTCCTTTCTCTACTTTTCAAAGGTCTTAAACAGGCTGTGGAAACAGTCAATGACTACAATCCTCTGATGAAGGACTTCCCTCTCAATGACCTGCTCTCTGCTTCTGAGCTTGATAAGATCCGCCAGGCCCTGATGGCCATATTCACTCACTTGAAAAAGATTAGGAACACCAAGTACCCCATCCAGAGAGCACTGCGTCTAGTAGAGGCCATCTCCAGGGACTTGAGCTCCCAGCTCCTCAAGGTGTTGGGCACCAGGAAGCTCATGCATGTTGCTTATGAGGAATTTGAAAAGGTTGGTGTGGTTGTGTCTCTAGCATGAACTAAAACATACTTTTCCCCCTGAAGTACACTCTTACTTTAGCTACTCAAAATATTCTTTGTCTTCCTAAATGTCCTTTTTAAACTTGTGTGTGCAGGTGATGGTGGCCTGCTTTGAGGTGTTTCAGACCTGGGAGGATGAGTATGAGAAACTGCAGGTGCTTCTGAGGGACATAGTGAAGAGAAAGAGAGAGGAGAACCTGAAGATGGTGTGGCGTTTGAGCCCAGCTCACAGGAAGCTCCAATCGCGTCTGGATCACATGAGGCGTTTCAGAAGGCAGCACGAGCAGTTGAGGGCCGTCATCGTCCGTGTGCTGAGGCCTCAGGTAAAGTACCATCAGCATCTGTACCATCGCTTGAATTGACCAGCATGCCTTACTATAATTTACTAAATTCATGATCATTGTGGATATTTCGGCTGAACGATGAACAATGAAGTAATCCTAACTGGGAGAAGTTGATTGCAATGTCAAACTCTGATGACCCCACGTCACTTAACGTTGCCAAACTCCATCTTTTATTATTGTTTTGATCGCACACATGATTGAGAAACGGTTCTTTTGATTTTGTATCCCCAGGTTTCTGCTGTTCCGCAACATGCCCCTGGAGAGACCGTTGAGCCACAAGATATGAAGGTAGCTGGAGTTCTCTTTGATGCTGCTGATGCCAATGCCATCGAGGAGGTCAACCTGGCATATGAGAATGTCAAAGAGGTCGATGGTCTGGATGTGTCTAAGGAAGGCATGGAAGCCTGGGAAGCAGCCATGAAGCGCTATGACGAACGCATTGACCGCGTGGAGACCCGTATCACTGCCCGCCTGCGTGATCAGCTGGGAACTGCCAAGAACGCCAACGAGATGTTTCGCATCTTCTCCCGCTTCAATGCTCTCTTTGTGCGTCCCCACATCCGTGGTGCCATCCGGGAGTACCAGACGCAGCTCATCCAGCGTGTGAAAGATGACATTGAGTCACTGCATGACAAGTTCAAGGTGCAGTACCCTCAGAGCCAGGCCTGTAAGATGAGCCATGTCCGAGACCTGCCGCCTGTTTCTGGCTCCATCATCTGGGCCAAGCAGATCGACCGTCAGCTGACTGCATATATGAAGAGAGTGGAGGATGTTCTGGGAAAAGGCTGGGAGAACCATGTGGAGGGGCTGAAGCTGAAGCAGGATGGAGATAGCTTCAGGGCTAAACTCAACACTCAAGAGATATTTGATGACTGGGCTCGCAAGGTATGAAGCTGATCGTTGACATTAATATAGTGTAGCATTTTTCTCAAATATCTGAATTTATTTTACTCATACAGTGCATCTTTTCATTTTTTGTCAACTTTTCTTCCGTTTTTAAATATTTGGTACTCCTTTCTTTCTAAATCAGGTGCAGCAGCGTAACCTTGGTGTCTCCGGCCGCATCTTCACAATTGAGAGTACTCGTGCCCGTGGACGTACCGGAAATATGCTCAAGCTTAAAGTCAACTTCCTCCCAGAGATCATCACCTTGTCCAAAGAGGTCCGCAACCTCAAGTGGTTGAGCTTCCGTGTTCCTTTGGCTATCGTCAACAAAGCCCACCAAGCTAACCAGCTGTACCCATTTGCCATCTCTTTGATCGAGAGTGTGCGCACCTACGAGCGCACCTGTGAGAAGGTTGAGGAGAGATCCTCCATCTCCCTGCTGGTGGCTGGGCTCAAGAAGGAGGTTCAGGCTCTTGTTACTGAAGGCATCACTCTGGTCTGGGAATCCTACAAGCTGGATCCCTATGTTCAGAGGCTGGCTGAGACCGTTTTCAACTTCCAGGAGAAGGTCAGTGTGTGACTATAAAATCGTTACATACGTTTATACAGACTCTCCTCAGTGTCACTTTTAGAAAGAAACAAGTGCTATTCTTTATGTGGCCCAACAGTCATTCTAATGTTGTTTTTTTCTGCTGTATGTATGTTGTTTCCAGGTGGATGACCTCTTGCTGATTGAGGAAAAAATTGATCTTGAGGTCCGCTCTTTGGAGACTTGCATGTTCGAGAACAAGATCTTCTCTGAAATCCTCAACAGAGTCCAGAAGGCTGTGGACGACCTCAATCTCCACTCTTATTCCAATCTGCCCATCTGGGTCAACAAGCTCGACATTGAGGTTGGCACCGCAAAGCAATACATGGATTAATTGGATTATTTGTTTAGCTGTGACTCTTTTTGAGTCAGAATGAAAATATGTTGAATATTTGAACCTTTAGTTTCTTTCTTATTACATATGGGTTTGTCTGAATGATCTTCAAACAGGATGGATTTTTCTTTCGTTTTCATAGATTGAACGTATCCTGGGAGTGCGTCTGCAGGCTGGCCTTAAGGCCTGGACCCAGGTGCTCCGTGGCCAGGTAGAAGACAAAGCTGATGTGGACATGGACACAGAGGCTCCACAAGTGAGCCACAAACCTGGAGGGGAGCCCAAGATCAAGGTAGCCATTGTGACTCTGTTTTGCCTTATGCATGGTTTTGTTTTAATGATTACATATTTCTCATAAAACCTTGGGAAGTCATGGATTTCTGGACATAGTGCCCTATATATTATAACAAACTATTCTGTCATTTTCTTTTCCCCAGAATGTTGTCCATGAGCTGAGGATTACTAACCAGGTGATCTACCTGAACCCACCGATTGAAGACTGTCGCTACAAACTCTACCAGGAAATGTTTTCCTGGAAGATGGTCATCCTTTCTCTTCCCAGGATTCAAAGCCAGAGATACCAGGTAGAGATGTCGGAACGGTTTGAGTGGTAGGGCTGTGATTCCCACGGCAGAAAGCGATTCTAAGAATGCATGTCTGAATGTGTTATATACACATGCATACAAGCCCATTTGAACAAAGTATCTACCAAACATGCAATAAGTTATATATCATTTAAGTTTAAGCATGACATATGGAGAGATATATGAATGGTGTGTCTTATTGTGCTGTTGCTTTTGAATTAAGCAAATCTGTCTGTCCTCACCAGGTGGGAGTCCACTACGAGCTGTCAGAGGAGGAGAAGTTCTACAGAAATGCCCTGACCAGGATGCCAGATGGCCCTGCAGCCTTAGAGGAGTCCTACAATGCAGTCGAAGACATTGTCAACGAGGTGGAGCAGTATGTCAAGGTAAGAGTCTTCTACAATGTGTTACCATACCTTAGGTTTGTTTGAGGAACAGCTTTAAAGGATTACAGTTTTCTTTTGTACTGTGTTCGCTATGTCTTCATAACATAGACATGCATAATCTGCACTGTCATGTACATTATTTTGTGAGTGTATATATATCTCTCGTCTTTGCCGCCCTTGTCCAGGTGTGGCTGCAGTACCAGTGCTTGTGGGACATGCAAGCCGAGAACATCTACAACCGTCTGGGTGAAGACCTCACCAAGTGGCAGGCTTTGCTGGTTCAGATCCGCAAAGCACGTGGAACATTTGACAATGCAGAGACACGTAAAGATTTTGGACCTGCGGTCATTGACTACGGCAAGGTAATAATGATTACCTTTTATGTATTTTAGAGTATTTCTCAAACAACAATCTTGCAGCAAATATTAGGAGTCTATTACATGAAACAGTCTTTAGACCCTATGTTTAAAATCTATATTTTAAGGGAAGCGTGATGTCTCTTTTTGCATAAACCCCCTTATTTTTGCAAAGTTGTTTCATTACAATGCAATTTTATTAAGCAACGTTACAATGAGTATCCTTTTGTATGTCTATTTTTATTAAATGTTCGTATTTGTCCCTGACAACAGGTCCAGTCCAAGGTGAACTTGAAGTACGACTCCTGGCACAAAGAAGTGCTCAGCAAGTTTGGCCAGATGCTTGGCCAGAACATGCAGGACTTCCATTCCCAGATCTCCAAGGTAATGCATAATAAGTATAAACATATATTTTTGACCAAATGAACAACATTATTCTATGAAATCGATTTTTTTCTTATCATCTTTCATTTTCTGTTTCCTGAATAGTCCCGTCAAGAACTGGAGCAACATTCTGTGGACACGGCGAGCACCTCAGATGCTGTCAACTTCATAACATATGTCCAGACCCTGAAGCGCAAGATCAAACAGTTTGAGAAAAATGTGGATGTAAGTACTCTAAAACATTCAGTATCCTTTCCTTTTTTATGTGTTTGTAAGACTCCATACTTTAAGAAAAACAGTTAAAGGTCCTAATCAGATTCTCCCTCCTGTTTCCCCTAGTTATTCCGTAATGGGCAGCGTCTGCTGGAGAAGCAGAGATTCCAGTTCCCTCCATCTTGGCTCTACATTGACAACATCGAAGGTGAATGGGGGGCCTTCAGTGACATAATGAAGCGCAAGGATACTGCTATCCAGCAGCAGGTGGCCAACCTGCAGTTGAAGATCGTCCAGGAGGACAAAGCTGTGGAGAACCGCACCACCGACTTGCTCAATGACTGGGAGAAGACCAAACCAGTTGCTGTAAGAGAAATTAAAATACCATATATAATGTAATGGGTACTTTCTGTACGGAGTACAGCAGCCGAAGCATCTGCTGTTGTGACTGAAATAACGTGGGGAAAAATCTTTTTCAACCAAATTAATTGGATTTTTTGATGACTAACTACCTGTTTCACCAGGGTAACCTACGTCCAGAGGAGGCACTTCAGTCTCTGACGATCTACGAGGGCAACTTTGGCCGTCTGAAGGTTGAAAGAGAGAAGTGTGCCCGAGCCAAAGAAGCCCTGGAGCTCACCGACACGGGTCTGCTCAGCGGCAGTGAAGAGAGGGTGCAGGTAATGGCAGCAAACATTCACATAAAAGCATTTTTGTCAAATCACCATTCAAAGACCAAGTAACAGGCGGCAAATATCTCACAGACAATTATTTAGGATATGAGTATTGGTTAACCTATTATGCCCACATTTTAGCTCTTACCTTTTTACTTGTATAGATGTTCCAAAACCATAGTGATGCCTAAACTTTTCTTTTGACTCATTTCTTTCTTTGTGGCGACTTGTAGGTGGCACTAGAGGAGCTGCATGACCTGAAGGAGGTTTGGTCTGAGCTGTCAAAGGTCTGGGAGCAGATCGACCAGATGAAAGAGCAGCCGTGGGTGTCTGTTCAGCCTCGCAAGGTAACAAATCCACAATAATCTTTCAGATCAGTGAATCTCTACCATTGTGAAATTCTTAGCGTATAACTATTCTTGTGTTGGTGTTTCGTGTTTGTAGCTTCGTCAGAGTCTGGATGGTCTTCTGAACCAGCTGAAGAACTTCCAAGCAAGACTGAGACAGTATGCTTCATACGAGTTTGTCCAGAGGCTGCTTAAAGGATACTTGAAGGTGAAGCCGCTTAGTTTTTTCCCACTAAGTGCACATATTGACTCACAAGAAAACTTAGAAGTGTGTGTTTAAATTCTATACCTATTCCTTTCTCTCACCAGGTGAACATGTTGGTGATTGAGCTGAAATCAGAAGCTCTGAAGGACCGCCACTGGAAGCAGCTGATGAAGCGTTTGCATGTAAACTGGGTCCCGTCAGAGCTGACACTGGGACAGGTCTGGGATGTGGATCTGCAGAAAAATGAGATGGTGGTGAAGGACGTTCTCCTGGTAGCCCAGGGAGAGATGGCTTTGGAGGAGTTCCTCAAACAGGTTAAGATGCAGAGCCCTTAAGAGATTATGCATTGTAGTTGTGATGTTTTTTTTTTTTTTTTGTTTGTTTTTTTTATCTGCAGCTTCCAGTCCAAATGATTATTAATTGGGGCTGGGTGATTTTAAGAAGATCTCAAAAATGTTCAAAGTTTAAAATTGCTGAAAAACTACTGTATCTCTGTAATGAAATTTAGGCTATTTTATGTGATCTTCTTTTGATAACTAAAGTAATAACTAATGTAAATTATTGTTGACTTCCATTCACCGAGCCTCCCCTGACACTGTTTGGAGCCCCCCTGGGGAGGCCCGCCTCACACTTTGAAAAGCTGTGCACTCGACAAACAGCCAATATGTCCCTTACTCTGTCACAAATGTGGCTTGTTGTTATTATTATTATTATTATTATTATTATTATTATTAATAAAGAATAATTACTAATTAATTAAGACATTACTCTTTGTTTGTTTGTAGACCAACTAATATTAATTTTGTGGTTTTGGGTCCTCAGATCCGTGAAGTGTGGAACTCGTATGAGCTCGACCTGGTGAACTACCAGAACAAGTGTCGTCTCATTAGAGGCTGGGATGATCTCTTCAACAAGGTCAAAGAACATATTAACAGCGTGTCTGCCATGAAGTTGTCTCCATACTACAAGGTAAACAGAAATCCATGTTGTGTTCATTAAGACAGTTTAGGATTTTACAAATATTTAACTTTTCATAACTGCATTAACACCGTGCTCTTCTTTTTCTTTTCCTCCCAGGTGTTTGAGGAAGATGCCCTGAGCTGGGAGGACAAGCTGAATCGCATCATGGCTCTGTTTGATGTTTGGATTGACGTCCAGCGTCGCTGGGTCTATCTGGAAGGCATCTTCACTGGCAGTGCTGACATCAAACATCTGCTGCCTGTAGAAACTCAGAGATTCCAGAGGTACATGCTGGACCCTTATTTTTACTCTTGATTTGAACAAAAACAGTTTATTTGTGAATTGTAAACATTTTCTACTAGGATCTACTAATATGTCTCTGTTTATTCTACAGTATCAGCACAGAGTTCCTGGCACTGATGAAAAAGGTGACAAAGTCTCCTTTAGTGATGGATGTGCTGAACATACAGGGAGTGCAGAGGTCTCTGGAGCGACTGGCTGACCTTCTGGGAAAAATCCAAAAAGCCCTTGGAGAATATCTGGAGAGAGAGAGATCTTCTTTCCCAAGGTAAGATGACGATAGGGGACGTAGGAACTGTGCATTGTTGTCAATGTCCGTATAAAACACAAAACTTTCATGGTTATATTGAATATTTAGAATAATTTTTTATTGATTCATACGTTCATTTTTTAACTATCCTTAATTGATCCATCACATTTTTTTTGTTTCCAGGTTCTACTTTGTGGGAGACGAGGACCTGCTTGAAATCATCGGCAACAGCAAGAATGTGGCCAAACTGCAAAAGCACTTCAAGAAGATGTTTGCTGGTGTTTCCAGCATCCTGCTCAACGAGGACAACACTGTGGTGCTCGGAATCTCCTCCCGCGAGGGTGAGGAGATTCACTACAAGACACCGGTCTCCATCACGGACCACCCCAAGATCAACGAGTGGCTGACGCTGGTGGAGAAGGAGATGAGGGTGACACTGGCCAAGCTGTTAGCGGAGTCTGTCACAGAGGTCACATCCTTCAACAAGGGCACAGCCATTGACCTGAGCCAGTACATCAACTGGATTGATCGTTACCAGGTTGGTATTGAGAGCATTTATTCTACACACAATTAGTTATTTAACTTACTGTATATGGAAAGCAGGCAATGTATAAATTACCAGACACGAGTACAGTTTCGTCCCGCCAGCCATCACTCTGATGAACACTTGACACATAGTGTCAGTAACGCTAAACATCCAACGTAGCATTAAATTATATATTTCATAGTTTAAATACTCATTGTTCTTCAAGGTGTTAATTGTCATTGTAAATATAAGGTGTGTGTGTGTGTGTGTGTGTGTGTGTGTGTGTGTGTGTGGGGTCCAGTTCCTTGAATATGTACACAATTAATTGGCCATTAAAGCTTGATTCTGATTCTAATTTCACTTGGTTCATTTCCTCTCTTCACAGGCCCAGCTGGTGGTCCTGTCCACTCAGATCGCCTGGTCTGAGAACATCGAGTTTGCCTTGACCACCATCTCTAGTGGTGGGGACATGAATCTCATGGAGGTAGTGCTGTCAAATGTGCAGGCCACCCTGAACGTATTGGCTGACACCGTGCTGATGGAGCAGCCTCCACTCCGCAGGAGGAAACTAGAGCACCTGGTTAGCGGGAATCTTTTTAAGTACATTTTTAAAAGAATGTTGTCCAATGAAAAGAGTGTCTGAAATCCCTCTTCTGCTCCACCTTAGATCACCGAGCTGGTGCACCAACGGGATGTGACCAGGTCGCTGATCAAGAACAAGATCGACAACCCCAAGTCCTTCGAGTGGCTCAGCCAGATGCGCTTCTATTTTGACCCCAAGCAGACCGATGTCCTGCAACAGCTGTCCATTCAGATGGCCAATGCCAAGTTCAACTATGGCTTTGAGTACTTGGGTGTCCAGGATAAGCTCGTCCAGACCCCTCTGACTGACCGCTGCTATCTCACCATGACCCAGGCTCTGGAGGCCCGCCTTGGAGGTTCACCATTTGGTATGGAAGCTTTTTGATTTTTTTTTTTTTTTTTTTTTTTTTACTCATGAGAAATGGAGATTTAGATTTTAAGAGAGTTACAGGTTTACATATAAACGATGAACTTCACTGAGTGTTTCCCTTCATCTAGGTCCTGCTGGCACAGGAAAGACTGAGTCAGTGAAAGCTCTTGGTCACCAGCTGGGTCGCTTTGTCCTGGTCTTCAACTGTGATGAGACATTTGACTTCCAGGTACATAACTGCACACAGATTATTCGTTCATAGGCTATTTTATAGACAAGACAACAACACACCATGAGAGATCAGTAAACGTCATGTGGTTATCATTTGCTTTTTTTTATAGGACGTAGCTGTTTCTCATATTTAACTTACAAATTTCTTTCTTTTGTTGCCCTCCTTTTTATTTTTTTGTTTAAATTTTTTAATTTAAAATATTTTTTTTTTAGGCCATGGGTCGTATCTTCGTAGGTCTGTGCCAGGTGGGAGCATGGGGCTGCTTCGACGAGTTCAATCGTCTGGAAGAGAGAATGCTCTCTGCCGTCTCTCAGCAGGTCCAGTACATCCAGGTGGCCCTGAGGGAGCACAGTAACCCCAACAGAGACAGGAGTATGTGGAAACTCATGTCATGATATATATATATTTCTTCAAATTTTGCTCAAACAACCAATTAGCCTCAAAGATGAACTGAATATAATTTGGTGCTCAAAGGTCAAGGTCACTGTGCCCATTTTTGGCCATAACTCAAGAATTCATATGCCAATTTTGACAATTTCACACAAATGACTAGTTGGATAAAGTGATGCCATTTTGGACAGAGGGATGAAAACTGAAACTTGACTGGTTGGGAGAACATGAGAACTGCATTGTAAGTAAGTACACATCTGTCACCCCTTAGGTGTGCCAGTCACCACGGAGCTCCTGAATAAGCAGGTGAAAGTGAGTGCAGAGATGGCCATCTTCATCACCATGAACCCGGGCTATGCTGGCCGCTCTAACCTGCCTGACAATCTGAAGAAGCTGTTCCGCAGTTTGGCCATGACCAAGCCCGACCGCCAGCTCATCGCCCAGGTCATGCTTTACTCTCAAGGTTTCCGCACAGCCGAGATCCTCGCCAAGAAGATTGTGCCTTTCTTCAAGTATGTACTGCTAGAGAAAAATGACATTGTTTGAGAGAATTTTGAGAGGTATTTCTTCTTTGAATTTATCCAATGCACTCTATTTCAGGCTGTGTGATGAGCAGCTGTCCTCCCAGAGTCACTACGATTTCGGCCTCCGAGCTCTCAAGAGCGTACTGATCAGTGCAGGAAATGTCAAGCGTGAGCGCATCCAGAAGATCAAAAGGGAGAAGCTAGAGCGCGGAGAAGTTGTTGATGAGAATGACATAGCTGAGAACCTTCCCGAGCAGGAGGTATGGAAAATGACACATTGTAGGACTTGAAGTGATGTTTTTGTGTCGTTTTATTATTGGTTTTTGCCAGGTCTGGCAAATTTGTTTTTAGAATCCAGTTTTAAATTTGAGGAGCATGACAGGTTATTTCACTCAGTCTGTCTTGTTATTGTAGATCCTGATCCAGAGTGTGTGCGAGACCATGGTTCCCAAGCTGGTGGCGGAGGACATCCCTCTGCTGTTCAGCCTGCTGTCTGATGTCTTCCCTGGAGTCCAGTACATGCGTGGAGAGATGACTGCTCTTAGGGAGGAGCTGAAGAAAGTGTGCGCAGAAAAGTATCTCACCTATGGAGATGGTGACGATGTCGGCAGCATGTGGGTGGAGAAGGTATGTAGCTAAATGGAGTCTATGTGTATATATTCTAGTGTGCCCACAAATAGTGAGTTATACAGCCCTGCCATCTCCTAGGGACACAGAAGTCTTCCAGGACTAGGGTCAAATCCCTGCATGACAGCGCAGTATTCAAGGTGCTTGCATAGTAGTGCTGTACTGAGTACTAGTGTCATTTTTTACATTCAAAGCGTCTATTGAGGTTTTCGATTTGAAGCTCACCCTAAAAAAAAAAAATTTAAAAAAATAAATAAATCAATTTGAAGAAAGTCATTCATCACATTAAATGAGTTTATCATTTTTATTTTTTATTCAATAAACTTTCTTTAATCAATATTACTTGGCAGTTTTGTCTACATAAGTGCACAATCTGCAACTGCAGAAATACCGGGGTTAGACAGAATAAATAGACCTTTGAACTATTCGGTACAGCCCTATTGCAAAGTAAGTAGTTACTCAAATTTTCCGAAACTTTTTCATTCCTCCCATTCCAGGTTCTACAGCTGTTCCAGATCACACAGATTAACCACGGTTTGATGATGGTGGGACCTTCCGGTAGTGGAAAGACCATGGCATGGAGGGTGCTGCTCAAAGCCCTGGAGAGGCTGGAGGGTGTTGAGGGCGTGGCTCACATCATCGACCCCAAGGCCATTAGTAAGGACCACCTGTATGGAACCCTGGACCCCAACACCCGTGAATGGACCGATGGGTTGTTCACACACATCCTCAGAAAGTGAGTTCTGTAACGCATTTCTTGGTTAATGTTATAAATCAACTCAGTTCATTGTTTTATATTGATGAATATGACTTTTTTTTAAAATATTTGTGGGTTAAAATATTTTTTCTTTCAATTTCAGGATTATTGACAATGTTCGAGGTGAACTGCAAAAGCGTCAGTGGATAATCTTCGATGGTGATGTTGACCCCGAGTGGGTTGAAAATCTCAACTCAGTCCTGGATGACAACAAGCTGCTCACCCTTCCCAATGGAGAGCGTCTCAGTTTGCCACCAAATGTAAGCACACAGCACTTTAAATACAGATGTTTTTTTTTTTTTTTAATTATACTTTAGTCTAAGCTTGTGAAAGCATGCTGTATTGACATGGAATTCCCTCTCTCTCCAGGTGCGTGTAATGTTTGAAGTACAGGACCTGAAGTACGCCACCCTGGCCACTGTGTCTCGCTGTGGTATGGTCTGGTTCAGTGAGGATGTCCTCAGCACCGACATGATCTTCAACCACTTCCTGGCTCGCATACGCAGCATCCCATTGGACGAGGGAGAGGATGAAGCTCAGCGCCAGAGGAAGGGCATAGAAGATGAGGACGAGACTGCGTCACCAATGTTGCAGGTAATTATTGTGAAGAAAATTAACAATATAAAAAAACAAGACCTTATACAAGGAAAGTAGTAACAATTCAATATTTTATGACATTTTTTCTTTCTTACTTTCTACACTAGATTCAGCGTGATTCTGCAGCTGTCCTGCAGCCTTACTTCACTTCCACAGGCCTGGTGATCAAGGCCTTAGAGCATGCCTCCAAGATGGAGCACATCATGGACTTCACCCGCCTGCGCTGCTTGGGTTCTCTGTTCTCAATGCTGCACCAGGCCTGCCGTAATGTGGCCCTCTATAACAACAATCACCCTGACTTCCCCATGCCCATTGATCAGCTGGAGAGATACATGCAGGTAATGTTCTGCTTTCCATACAACTGGAAGAAGCATACATGCCTTATTGTTGTTATATCAACTTGGAATTTTAATAGCTGATACATTTTGTGGCATAATCTCTACAGAGGTACCTGATCTACGCTGTGCTGTGGTCCTTCTCTGGTGATGGACGACTGAAGATGAGGGCTGAGCTTGGAGAATACATCCGTCGTATCACCACCGTACCTCTCCCCTCTGCTCCTAATGTCCCCATCATTGACTACGAGGTAAAGCCTATTACTGCTAATTTTAAGAAAATGTTTGATTCTCTGTGTGTGAGTGTGCAAGTCACTGAAAGCAAAACAAAACTACTGCAGTATTGTCATTTCAGTGTCATCATTGCATTGTTTTCATTGACTTGTGCAGGTGTGCATCTCTGGTGAATGGCAGTCCTGGCAGGGCAAGGTGCCCCAGATTGAGGTAGAGACCCACAAAGTGGCTTCCCCTGATGTCGTGGTTCCCACTCTGGACACTGTTCGCCACGAGGCTTTGCTTTACACTTGGCTGGCAGAGCACAAACCGCTGGTGCTGTGTGGACCTCCCGGCTCTGGAAAGACTATGACTCTGTTCAGTGCCCTCAGAGCCTTGCCTGATATGGAGGTAAGAGACTGCATAAAGTGTATTATTATGAACCTTACAAATCAGTTTAACCTGACCTTGTAACTGATGAAACTAATGAGTTGTTATACTTTTACATCACTATAGGAATTTTACCAGAAAGCTCTGAGGCTGAATAAATATGAATAAACTGCGTTGAAATTAAAAAAACTCTTTTTTTTAATTGTCAACATTTGTGTTTTCCAAATGGTCCTCCTACTCTCTACCAGGTTGTGGGTCTGAACTTCTCCAGTGCCACCACCCCAGAGCTGCTCCTGAAGACCTTTGATCATTACTGTGAGTACCGCCGCACCCCCAACGGTGTCGTCCTCGCCCCCGTCCAGCTGGGCAAGTGGCTGGTGTTGTTCTGTGATGAGATCAATCTGCCAGATATGGACAAGTACGGCACACAGAGAGTCATCACTTTCCTCAGACAGGTATAATTTATTAAATTGTTTTTCCTTGTGTTTCATTTTACAGCAACAACCTGTCTATTTATTATTTCAAAGTGTTTCAGCATAACATTTGGTATCCCTCCTTGTATGATAAAATCTCCCTGGTTGTGTTTTCTTTGCAGATGGTGGAACATGGAGGTTTCTACCGTACCTCAGACCAGACCTGGGTGAAATTGGAGAGGATCCAGTTTGTTGGAGCCTGTAATCCTCCCACTGACCCTGGCAGAAAGCCTCTCACACACCGGTACAGTACCCAGACTGATTAGAACAATAATATTATCAATACCATGATTAACAGAAAAAAAAACAAAGGAGAATGATACTAACACAAAAATGAACATTGTATATGACAAGCCCTAACAGTGGCCATGTTGTGTTGTCCTGTTTCTAGGTTCCTGCGCCATGTTCCTGTGGTGTACGTGGACTATCCGGGCCCAGCCTCTCTAACCCAGATTTACGGAACCTTCAACCGTGCCATGCTGCGTCTCATCCCCTCTCTACGTACCTATGCTGAGCCTCTTACTGCTGCTATGGTGGAATTCTACACCATGTCTCAGGTAAAGGAGATTACTAAATATCTATATGTTAACACCAAGTTTACTTAATGGTGTCACAGGAAACTAGTGTAGAAACGAGAGATGAGACAAATGTTTTATTGATCACTTTTCAGTCCTTTTAAATTACACATTACCAATTTGTTTGCTTATCTTATTTCAATAATTTTTTCCCTGCAGGAGCGGTTCACCCAAGACACCCAACCTCACTACATCTACTCTCCCAGAGAGATGACCCGCTGGGTGAGGGGTATCTTCGAGGCCCTGCGGCCACTTGAGACTTTGCCTGTGGAGGGGCTCATCCGCATCTGGGCCCATGAAGCTCTCCGTCTCTTCCAGGACAGGTGAGTGCATGTTTCTGAAAGCCTGAAGAAGATGCTATTCTTATAGTGTTTTTAAGGGATTCTGTACATTTGTTCGATGTGAACAGTATAGTGTAGAGTCTTTTAGAGTTTTTTTTTTTTTTTTTTTTTTTGTGACTAACTGATTATTCTGATAAAGTGCCACCTAAGAAATAAGTATTCCTGGGTAGCCAGTATTATTAGTATAAGAACAATAATTTTGGTAATAATGTGGCTCGTCTCAAATCTTTTCCAGGCTGGTTGATGATGAAGAGAGGAGGTGGACAGATGAAAACATCGACATGGTTGGTCTCAAACACTTCCCCAACATTGATAAGGAGAAGGGTCTCACCAGGCCTATCCTCTACAGCAACTGGCTCTCCAAGGTAAAACCAGAAAAAAGGTTCACCATGCTGTGATATTCCTGTTTTGATAATGATGCTGAAATATTGAGCATTGACCTCAAGTCTTCAGCAGTCAGAGTTCCATTTTCACTGAGTTTATCGTTTTTGGATTTCAAGGACTACATCCCAGTGGAACAGGAGGAGCTGAGGGATTATGTGAAGGCCCGTCTGAAGGTCTTCTATGAAGAGGAGCTGGACGTCCCTCTGGTGCTCTTCAATGAAGTGCTGGACCACGTCCTCAGAATTGACCGGTGAGTAACAGCCTCTGAGCCGTTAGTCTAAAAATATTAAGGTCTGAAATAATTGTTTTGGAGTAAATTTTAAAATGTTATTTCCTCCTCCAGAATCTTCCGTCAGCCTCAGGGCCATCTCCTGTTGATCGGTGTGAGTGGAGCAGGAAAGACTACGCTGTCTCGCTTCGTAGCGTGGATGAACGGGCTTAGTGTATACCAGATCAAGGTTGGTACAACACATGAAGATATTTAGAGCCCTATCACTACAATTGCCTGTCTGCATTTATTTAAGTTTTTGTGTGTGCGTGTGTGTGTTTTCAGGTGCACAGGAAATACACAGGAGAGGACTTTGATGAGGACCTTCGTACAGTGCTGCGTCGCTCGGGTTGTAAGAACGAGAAGATTGCCTTCATCATGGATGAGTCCAATGTTTTGGATTCTGGTTTCCTCGAGAGAATGAACACACTGCTGGCCAACGGAGAGGTAACCATTAAGATCCGTCTTACATTAGTACAACTCACTGGGGAACAAGAGGACTTTTAGTTTTCTGAGATATAATATAGGACTGCACGATAAAGGAAAATATGCAATAAAATTGTTAAATCTCGCTATAACAATGTTACTTGCTATAAATAAACAGATATTCAAGTGTACTCCGTTCTGCCTTTCTGCTGGTTTTAGTATACTGCTAAAATACAACAAGTTGTTTGTTGAATAAAAAAAAAATCATTGTAGTGGGCACCTAATTTTCTGGTTTTTAATATGTTAATGTTTCCTATTCTTCGTAGGTTCCTGGGCTGTTTGAGGGAGATGAGTATGCCACCCTGATGACTCAGTGTAAGGAGGGAGCCCAGAAAGAGGGCCTGATGCTCGACACACACGAGGAGCTGTACAAATGGTTCACCAGCCAAGTTATCAGGAACCTCCATGTTGTGTTCACCATGAACCCTTCGTCAGAGGGCCTAAAGGACAGAGCTGCCACATCTCCTGCCCTCTTCAACAGGTACAGACACGCATGCTGAACACTGAGCATGAATTCATTTGTTACACATCAAGCAGGGAATCACAGAAGCCCCAAAAGGCAAGTGAGGAAAAAAAACCTAATCTGGTTATGATGGTAATTTTGGCCACAAGAGGCTGAAGTGTATCACAACCCCCATGTTCTAAATAGGAGTGATCCTGATCCTGGCAAAAAAAACCTGAACCTCCCAAAACTTTTTTTTTCCCTACCAGTTTCACAGATGAAAAAAATGATAATTAAGGAATTAAGATTATCATGGCAAAACTGTTCTTAAACGATGTTAGATTCTACAACGTTAAAATGACGAGATGCCGTTTCTTTGCTAACAGAGTACTTTTCTTTGTGCTAGGTGTGTGCTGAACTGGTTTGGAGACTGGTCCACAGAGGCGCTCTATCAGGTGGGTAAGGAGTTCACCAGCAAGATGGATCTGGAGAAACCAAACTACAAGGTGCCAGACTACATGCCCACCGTCTATGACAAACTGCCCCAGCCACCATCTCACCGCGAGGCTATTGTCAATGGCTGTGTGTTTGTACACCAGACACTTCACCAGGTAAGGATGTTTCCAAGTTTGCAGTGGTGGTTAATGAGGTGATTAAGTGGTACACTACATAATGTTGTTGTTGTTAACTCTACACAGGCTAACAACCGCCTGGCTAAGCGAGGAGGCCACACGATGGCCATCACTCCTCGTCACTACCTGGACTTCATCAACCAATATGCCAACCTTTTCAATGAGAAACGCAGCGAGTTGGAGGAGCAGCAGATGCACCTCAACGTTGGTCTCCGCAAGATCAAGGAGACCGTGGATCAGGTATATTACTTTGCATTTTACTTCATTTAATGTGCCGACTTTATTCCACCTACTTCTCAAAACCGGACAAGTTGCGTCTCTAAAAAACCAAGATGATGTCGATGCTTGCCAACTGCTGCTTGTTCTTGTCTGACTCCCTCCTGATTTTACGTGTGCCTCTTCATCAAGGTGGAGGAGCTTCGTCGGGACCTGAGAATCAAAAGCCAGGAGTTGGAGGCAAAGAACGCTGCAGCCAATGACAAGCTGAAGAAGATGGTCAAAGACCAGCAGGAGGCGGAAAAGAAAAAGGTACAAAGGAAGGAATTTAACACTTTTAACAATTCAAGAAAAATAAATAAAACATCACAAAATTAGTTATTTCTTTTCTTTTTTTGGAGACAAACCTAACCTGTGGTAATGTTTTTTTATCCAACAGTGATTCCTTTAGCTTTGCTCATTTGGATTGAATCAAACAGTTACTCCTATACTGTTGCTATTGTGATTCCAGGTGATGAGCCAGGAGATCCAGGAATCTGTGTACAAGCAGCAGGAGAAGATCAAGGACAAACAGCTGAGTGTCAAAGAGGACTTGGACCAAGTGGAGCCTGCTGTTATTGAGGCTCAGAATGGTACAGTGGTATTTTTACTCGCAGCAGTCTTTTT
Source organism: Bovichtus diacanthus (assembly GCA_943590825.1). Lineage (NCBI taxonomy): Eukaryota > Metazoa > Chordata > Actinopteri > Perciformes > Bovichtidae > Bovichtus > Bovichtus diacanthus. Next base: position 8,506,367 of record CALSBV010012130.1, read on the forward strand.
ATTGCATTAGATTTGTTGTCACAGAATAAGTGCATCAGCCTCGTTCTGCAAGGATGTACTGTATTACTCTTTTCGTAACAATAACTATATAATGCACTAAAATGTATGCTACATTAGTCAACTAATCGATTAGTCGATCGACAGAAAAATAAACACCAACTATTTTGATGATCGATGAATCGTTAAAGTAAATTTTTCATGCAAATATTGCAGAATATTATGTCCTCCTCAAATATGGAAATTCTGGCTTTTCTCCATTTTGTATCCTAGTGAACTGAATAATTTTGCGTTTTGGAAAAATAATCTGCAGATTCATTGATAATTAAAATAATCATTAGTTGCAGCCCTATTTACAATGTTATCAAATACACACTTATGGGCTTCCGGTTAACAACTTGATCTCTACCTGCATCCTCCCTTCATCACTGCCCCTCCCTTGTCATAATCCACATCCTTGTTCACCTGATGTTGATAGCTGTTAAGTCCATAAAGAAGCAGCACCTGGTGGAGGTGCGTTCCATGGCCAATCCACCCGCGGCCGTGAAGCTGGCCCTCGAGTCCATCTGCTTGCTCCTGGGAGAGAGCACGACTGACTGGAAGCAGATCCGTTCCATCATCATGAGGGAGAACTTCATCCCCACTATTGTTAACTTCTCTGCTGAAGAGATCAGGTGAAATAAGAAATAATTCTGCGATTGTTCACTAAATCTCTCTCCCTCTCTGTCTCTGCCTCTCTTCTTGACTTTTCTACCACCTGAGTCTGTTTCAAATTCCTCTCTTCTTTTGCCCTATATTCTCCCTCCCCTCTCACTACTTCTTTCTTTCAAACACATTCCTCCTTCCACCTAACTAGCGGTGAGTTCTATTAAGCGGCATCACCTAGTAGAAGTGCGGGCTATGACCAATCCCCCAGCTGCAGTCAAGTTGGCCATGGAGTCTATCTGCCTTATGCTGGGCGAGGAGACCAATGACTGGAAAAAAATCAGACAAGTTATTATCAGGGACAATTTCATCAGCAGCATAGTCAACTTTTCCTCTGAGGAAATGAGGTACCAGTGTCAGAACTTCCGTCAAGTCTTTAATGAAACAAACACAAATTATATCAATCAGTATATTAATCACCTGTGATTAGAATTTGATTTTTAGGTTTTTTTATCTGTTGATTTTGCAGAATCAGAAAATGAGCTGACGGTAAATACGACCACTATCTTTTTGTTTTAGTGGTGGTTGTCATGATTTTGCATTTCTCAGTCAAGATGGTAGAAATTGAACCCCTTTCCCACCCCAAACAAAATCTTAATGATCCTGTGCAATATTTGATGTTTCATTATTTCCTGTGATTCATGATAATTGATCACACACTTTACAAGTATTTCACTGTGTGACGTGCAGCTATATTCTAACTTCTTGGACTGTTTCTACTTTATCCAGTGACTCTATCCGTGAGAAGATGAAGAAGAACTACCTCTCCAACCCAACCTTCAACTATGACCAAGTCAACAGGGCATCTCTGGCCTGTGGGCCTATGGTGAAATGGGCCATTGCTCAGGTAAGGAAGCCTAAACAATATGAAAATGAAGATATTGTTTGGGTAAAGAGAGTACTCCTTTAATGTATGCTATGTTCTACCACTCCCATAGCTTAATTATGCTGACATGCTGAAGCGTGTGGAGCCACTGCGTAATGAACTGCAGAAGCTGGAGGATGACGCCACGGACAACAAGACAAAGGCAGAAGAGGTGGAGCAGATGATCAGGGACCTGGAGGCTAGCATCGCTCGCTACAAGGAGGAGTACGCCGTCCTCATCTCAGAGGCCCAGGCCATCAAGGCAGACTTGGCTGCTGTCGAGGCTAAGGTAACCGGTCTTTTTCTGAGAGCCAGTTGAAAATTGGCAAAAGTATCCCCTTACACGGGTCCTTGCACTAAGTAGTAAGGTCGTACAGTGGATCCCAGCTTTTGTTTTGGGGATAACTGGCTTGACTACCGTAAACATAGCCAGCCATGCATCTAGCTAACATTGTTGGTTGTGAAAACTCCTGGTTCATAACTTGTATATAATAATATATAATATAATAAATACATTGAAAATGACAATCCAAGACAAATGTATCAATTTCCAATGTATAATATTGCAATCGTGTCGGGTCATTGTCCTCAACCTGGCAACCTGCGTGAGCTTCGAATCTGGGGAGTGGGGGCGGGGGGGGGGGGGCAACTCTCTCCAATGTTTTGAATTTGGCCTGCAGTACCTGCTTTAAAGGCTAGCTGTCAGTCTTGCATATCGTTTCTTTAAGTAAATAATTGTATTTGTCTCTTTTTAATCCAGTTTAAACTGAAGAATCTTGCGGCATTTTTCTGAACTCTCGCTCTCTCCTTCCAGGTGAATCGCAGCACAGCCCTACTGAAGAGTCTGTCAGCTGAAAGGGACCGCTGGGAGAAGACCAGTGAGACCTTCAAGAACCAGATGTCCACCATCGCCGGAGACTGTCTGCTCTCTGCAGCTTTCATTACCTATGCCGGCTACTTTGAACAACAGATGAGGCAGAACCTGTTCACTACTTGGTCTCACCACCTGCAGCAGGCCAACATTCAGGTAGTTAAAGCTCTGATACTCAAGGCCATTTTTGACCATCACAGCTAGATATCCTGGGCTCACTCACATTATCAGTGTGTGTGTGTGTGTGTGTAAGAACTTATTTTTGTTACTGTGGTCCTAAGCACATCTACCTATTCTTCATTAATACACAACGGCTGTCGTGATCATATAAGCAGATATGCTAAATTATGGCCACTAGCCATAGAATAATGTTAAGTCGAACATCTTGGTAAGATTAGTTTTCAGTGAATTTAAAGATGCTGCACACCAATTATAGTGCCTTTTTTTAATATGATGTTTTATGCCTCCGCTCCAGCCGCGGCAGGAAGCATTATGTTTTTGGGTTGTGCGTCCCTTTCTCATGAACTTATTATCTCAGGAACACATGGGGGAATTTGTCTTTTAAATTTGGCACAAAATGTCACTGTGACCTCACAAAACACATTTTTGGCCATAACTCAAGAATTCATGTGCTAATTCTTGACAATTTCACAATCCCACCCCAGTTCCGCACTGATATCGCCAGAACTGAGTACCTGTCCAATGCCGACGAGAGGCTCCGCTGGCAAGCAAACTCCCTCCCAGCGGATGACCTCTGCACTGAGAACGCCATCATGCTCAAGAGGTTCAACAGGTCAGTATCTTTCTCTTCTTCTGGCAATGTTTTTAGGTTGTATTACTCTTGTGAAAACACAGAGCATTAATTAGCCTAGAGTTGATTTCACTTCCCATGTTGATCTATTTTCTGCCCCTTTCTAGGTACCCGCTAATCATCGATCCATCAGGCCAAGCCACAGAGTTCATAATGAATGAGTACAAAGACCGCAAGATCACCAGAACCAGTTTCCTGGATGATGCCTTCAGGAAGAATCTGGAGAGTGCCTTGCGTTTCGGAAACCCACTGTTGGTCCAGGTATGAACGGCTACTTAACAGGGCCAGCATTTAATTGTTAGTGTCCGAGTCCCTCCTATTCATCAAGGATTTGTTTATTTATAGTAATTTATCATTTTTTTGGCCTTTTTTAGGATGTAGAAAGTTACGACCCTATCCTGAACCCGGTGCTGAACAGAGAGGTCCGCAGGACTGGAGGACGTGTGCTCATCACCCTGGGAGACCAGGACATCGATCTGTCACCTTCGTTCGTCATCTTCCTTTCTACACGAGACCCAACTGTGAGTAGATTCATATATGTCTCATCCATGAATAATGTAAGATTATGGTATTTAGCCAATTTTAATAGTTCTAAATCTATTAACAAAGTCTTCCAGAAAGGAAAAAAATGCATTTGTCTTTCCCTCATTAAACTGATTGTACAAGGAAGTTGATTTGCGTTTTATGGTTCTCTTGTGCACGCAGGTCGAGTTCCCACCAGACTTGTGTTCTCGTGTTACATTCGTCAACTTCACTGTGACACGCAGCAGCCTTCAGAGCCAGTGTCTCAACGAGGTCCTCAAGGCTGAGAGGCCTGATGTGGATGAGAAACGCTCCGACCTCCTCAAACTCCAGGGTGAGACAGAAAATGGCAGATGTGCCAACACAACGACAGGGCACAGCTGAGGATGATAAACACTGACAGGGATGCAAGATGATTACGTTCGTGAAGCGATAAAGTCGATAAACAACTGTTGTCCTGTCTCTTGTAGGTGAGTTCCAACTGCGTCTGCGTCAGCTGGAAAAATCCCTTCTGCAGGCCCTCAATGAGGTCAAAGGCCGCATCCTTGATGATGACACCATCATCACCACGCTGGAGAACTTGAAGAAGGAGGCAGCTGAGGTGACCAGAAAGGTGGAGGAGACGGATATCGTCATGGCAGAGGTGGAGGCAGTGTCACAGCAATACCTGTCTCTGTCCTCTGCCTGCAGCAGCATCTACTTCACCATGGAGTCTCTCAACCAGGTGTGGACACATCTTACTAGCTCTTTCACCCAATTTTTTTGGCTATTGTTTTCCTTTTTAGTCTCACTAACACTAAACATACATGCACACTAAAGCCCCTTTTCCGCTGGACAAAAAAACCCACTAACATCCGGCCTTTTGTCTTTAGTGGGAAAGGTTACAATCAACATTTATTCCCAGGTTTAAATTTGTGCATACTTGTAAACCAGCTAAACAACCATATATTAAACAGATCCTTTTTTTTGTGTCTTGCTCCAGATGCACTTCCTGTACCAGTACTCCCTTCACTTTTTCCTGGATACCTACCACACGGTGCTGTATGAGAACCCCAACCTCAAGGGCATCAGCGATCATTCACAGAGGCTCGATGTTATCACCAAGGACCTCTTCCAGGTTTGAACCGTACATATTGAAAACAAGAGACTCTTTGTTATGATTGTGATAGACATCATCTGATCGTGTCCTGATGTTTTTTATTTGAATTTTTTTTTATTGTAGGTGGCGTTCAACAGAGCGGCCAGAGGTATGCTCCACCTGGATCACATCACTTTTGCCATGCTGCTGGCTAAGATCAGCCTAAAGGGCATGCCCAGGTAAGACGCCAGTATTACATTAATGTACGACCAGTGGTAGAATTGTATAAAAACATATATATTTTTTTTAAATGTTTCTCAGTAACGTCAGACAATAATCTTGATTTAAATCCATCTCTTTCCAGTGAGCCCTCGTATGATTCAGAGTTCCAGCACTACCTGCGTGGTAAGGAGATTGTTCTGACTGGCATGTCGTTGCCCAAAGTGAAGGGTCTGACCACTGAGCAGAGTGAGGCCATGGTTCGCCTCAGCCGCCTGCCAGCATTCAGTGATTTGGTGGACAAGGTTCAGGCAGATGAGGTGAATATTGGCATATACTCCATGTTGTATCACTTATATTGTGATAATTAAACAGAAGCTGCATATGAACAGATGTGTGTTTTTTTTTTTTTTTTTAAGTATACCTCTTAATAAACTACTTTCTTTTCAATACAAACTATCGGTGATCATACTTGCTTTTTTTTGTTACTCAAGCAATTCTTCATGTGGATTGAGAGCAACACTCCAGATCTGGCTGTTCCTTATCTGTGGTCAGAGGAGAAGCAATCCAGTAAGTATATAGACTTTTAATATTTTGCAAATGATGCATAATCTTAATATGTCTGAATATATTTTGTAAATCAATTACTCACCCAGAGTTACCTTGAATTCTTGAAGAAAACAGTTCTTCTTCTTCATATTAATTGAATATATATATTCTCTGTATACATGACATGCTCTAATATTCCCGATACTTCGCTCCCTGTTCAGCTTCCATTGGCCAGGCAGTGCATCAGCTGTTGCTGATTCAGGCCTTCCGCCCCGACCGTCTGCTGGCTATGTCGCACATTTTCGTCTCAAAGGTGCTGGGAGAGACCTTCATGAACATCATCGAGCAGCCTCTTGACCTGGCTAATATCGTGGATAGCGAGGTAGTAACTGATTTTTCTTCAATCATTTTCTCTCCATTGTCTGTGTTGTTGAATCTGTCGCTGACTTTCCTTCTCTTGTGTCTGTAGGTGAAGCCCAGCACTCCAGTGTTGATGTGTTCTGTACCGGGTTACGATGCCAGCGGCCTGGTCAGAGATCTGGCTGCTGAGGAGAACAAACAAATCACCTCCATCTCTATTGGTAAGGAAGAAATAAGATCAAAGTCTTGACACACAAATAAGATCCTCAAGTCAAAAGTTTCATGAGGATATTGTTAATAAATATTTGTGTTCTTAATCTGTCCACAGGTTCGGCTGAGGGCTTCAATAAGGCAGACCGAGACATCAACACTGCTGTCAAGTCTGGCAGGTGGGTAGTGTTTGTTCTGTGTATTTTCTAAGCATGCACACTTTGTTTCGTTGTACAGGTATCCTGACTGTTTTCGTCCTGTAGGTGGGTGATGTTGGAGAATGTCCACTTGGCCCCCGGGTGGCTGATGCAGCTGGAAAAGAAGCTCCACTCCATGCAGCCTCATGCCAGCTTCAGGCTTTTCCTGACTATGGAGATCAACCCCAAGGTAAACCACATCCCTCATAAAAACATTTCCTGATATTGATGATGAAGCTGTAAATGAATTTTCACTTCTAGCCCCAGAGTTCCTCAGTCTCAGTACTTTGTTTTCCCACCAGGTTCCTGTGAATCTGCTTCGTGCCGGTCGTATCTTTGTGTTTGAGCCTCCTCCTGGTGTCAAGGCCAACATGCTCAGAACCTTTAGCAGCATCCCTGTGGCTCGCATGTGCAAGGTGACTTAATCTGCATTTACCAACACTTGCACCAAGAGCTTTATCATTACCATCAATGCTGTCTGCACACATCTTCTATTTTTGCAATCTTAATAACTTTTTTCCCGCATTTGTACAGGCTCCCAACGAGCGTGCTCGTCTCTACTTCCTGCTGGCTTGGTTCCATGCAGTCATTCAGGAGCGTCTTCGCTATGCGCCACTGGGCTGGTCCAAGAAATATGAGTTTGGAGAGTCTGACCTCCGCTCTGCGTGCGACACCGTTGACACTTGGCTGGACGACACTGCTAAGGTTGGAGATTATCTCAGAAATCACATACAGTGATTTTAAATGTTTCTACATAAGAATTATGACAACCAATACATTCATAAAGTTCAAGCAGTAAATTCATCAGATAAATTACTTAAATATTAGAGGTTTGACAGTGTTTAAATATTAAGGATGCAACGATTTATCAGGTAAAGATGGTTATCGCCTTGTTGACTGCAATCAGCGTATTGGCAAATAAGATGACATTTACCGATGGCAGTCGCCGGTTTTCATTTTTGTGTCTCAACAATTTAGCACCAGCTATTTACGGTTGGACTCGGACAATGCTGGCATATGCGACTGCACTCAGATATAGAATAAATAATCAGCTCTGTTTTCAAGCAGTGTGTGCTCGGTATCGGCCAAGAGTTTTGGTGCATCCCTATTAAGAAACATGACAACCATGTCACACTTTCCCTCCGTATACTCACACACAGGGTCGTCAAAATATTGCACCAGACAAGATCCCCTGGGCGGCTCTGAAGACCCTGATGGCCCAGTCCATCTACGGCGGCCGCATTGACAATGAGTTTGACCAGCGTCTGCTCATCACCTTCCTGGATCGCATCTTCACCAAGCGTAGCTTCGACAGCGAGTTTAAACTGGCTCTCAAGGTTGACGGGCACAAGGACATCAAGATGCCCGACGGCATTCGGTCAGTGGAGGCTTTTATTAAAATGAGTCTAATAATATTGAAAGGATGTTTTCCTGGTGACCTCAACCAGTTAAAACATTATTAATGTTTTTGATTTGTTACAGGCGTGAGGAGTTCATGCACTGGGTAGAGATGCTTCCAGACACTCAGACTCCATCTTGGCTCGGGTTGCCTAGCAATGCCGAGAAGGTCTTGCTCACCACTCAGGGTACGCCACAGCCGGTCATCTTCGTCATCTGTACTTTGATGTTCTGTCACAGTAACTCCACCACAGCACACACTGACTCTTCTTCCTCAATCCATCTGTTCACATTCCATGTTTTCATTAACCATCTCTCTCTCTCTATTCTAGTGTCTTTACTTTTATTTTGACAGGGTGTCTCAGTGCAACAAGCGGTCAAGATCTTATATTTTTGCATCTGCTTTGGGCAGAAAACTGCGTGTGTGGGGGAAGAAAATAATAAGTTATGGGTGCTCCTTACTTATATCTCATCTTCTCGTGGATTCACTTTAACAGTTAGTTTTCTATGGCATCACAAGTAGCTCCTAGAGTTACCTTCACTCTCACGCAGCATATTTGAGACACACATTAAAACCTCTGTCTTTTTGATTGTTATCTGCTAGTTCTTATTATACAAATTCTCAGTGTTCTAACAGTAATTAACCATGATCCATGTCTCAAATTATGCTGTGTTGGGTCCTTGAATTTGAGGGAATTGGGCCTGGAAAGTCCTTAAATGTAATGTTTAAGGAGTGTGTGAACCCTGAGTCGTGTGTATCGTAGTCTTACAGTTTAGCTGTGTAGTTGTAGCCTCGCTGCAGTCATAGTCATCATACCTTAAAAGGTGCTCTGCCCAATGCGTGCGTGCGTGCGTGCGTGCGTGCGTGCGTCCTCACCCTCACCCTCCAGCAGCTGTATTTCACAGCCATCATGTCGCTTTGCTGAAATAATTTTCCCACCCTCAGATTAGGATTCAAAACAACCACACACCCTCCCTCCCTGCTTTGTCAGATTGATTACCCCACCCTCTCCAAAGTTCCACAATCCCAGCTGCCAAAGCCTCCACCCTCCACTCCCCCCTCTTCTTCATCCCCACTCCAGCCCCTTAGTTTCTCTCTCCAACCCGTTGCCCTACATTGGTTATGTTAAATGATTTTCCAGGTCAAGTAGTCAAGAATGCGCTTTGTTTATCCACTTGGGAACTATGTTAAATGTTAGATTTGATAATATTGCCTGAAGCCTCAAGTGTCTTTTGTCCTATTTGTTTCTGTCTGCCACAACTCCCTTTTTTTCCAAAAAAAACACAAACCTTTTATTAACACCCTCAAGGTAAGATGTCAGTGTCTTTGTTCCACTATTAATTTATTCTCCCCCTACCTCCCACCATGGCCTTGTCTTCCACCTCCCTCCCTGCTCACTCGCTCCCTCCGCCCGGCTGCGCAGGCATTGACATGATGGGTAAGATGCTGAAAATGCAGATGTTGGAGGATGAGGATGACCTTGCCTATGAGACGGAGATAAAGGAGCGCACTTCGTCCACATCTGATGCCCAGCCGGCCTGGATGAGGATCCTCCACACCACTGCCTGCAACTGGCTTCAGCTCGTGCCCCAAACAGTCAATCCACTCAAACGTACAGTGGAGAACATCAAGGTAATGGCAGAAACGAGAGGAAAGGTGGTTGGTAAGCAGACTTCAGGAGACAGACCTGTAATATTGTGTTCTGAACAAGAAGCTGTACCACATCCTTGGCTTTTACTGTTATGTTGATCAGTTGTTTTGTTACGTTTTTAAAATGTTTGTGCTATACTCATGAGGTAACGAGTTGAAATAAAAGCGCAGGTTTGAATTTCAGCGGATGAATATATGCTTGCTTTTCTTCTGTGTCCTTCTAAATTTAATTTAATGTCCTCTTTGTCCAAACACCAGGACCCACTGTTCCGGTTCTTCGAGCGTGAGGTGAAGATGGGTGGCAAGATGCTGCAGGAGGTCCGTCAGGATCTGACCGATGTGGCGCAAGTGTGCGAGGGCAAGAAGAAGCAGACTAACGACCTGCGCACACTCATTAGTGACCTTGTTAAAGGTAAAATCTTAATTTTTCATTCATTTTGTCTATATTTTTAAACTTACTTGTTTGAAGTCAGATGAATAAATATAAAAAATATCTGAACTCGGGCTGCAACTTACAATTATTTTCATTATTAATTCATCTGATGATTAGTTTCTCGATTTAATCCTTTAGTCTAAAAAATGTCGATCCCAGTTTCTCAAAGTCCAAACTGATGTCTTTTTAAATGTCTTGTTTTCTCAGTCCAAAACCCAAGATATTCCCTTTTAATATGATTTATAAAACAGAAAAGCAGGAAATCTCATGAAAAATTATTTTAACAATTAATCGATGATCAAAACAAGTCCATTAATCGTTGAAGCTCTACACTGCACTCTTAAAAATCCCTCATTGTCGCTATTGACCATCAAGATGTTCTTGAACAGATCATACTTTGAGGGAATAAGTGTTCTTCTTTGTCCCCAGGCATCCTCCCTCGCAGCTGGTGTCGCTACACCGTTCCAGCCGCCATGACTGTGATCCAGTGGGTGGCAGACTTCAGTGAGCGAATCAAACAGCTGCAGCAGATCTCCCAGGGTGCTGCAAGTGGGGGTGCAAAGGAACTGAAGGTATCCGTTTGTGGACAGCATCAAACGACCTGTACCTACATAGTATGATAGATTCCTTAAACATTGACAGAGCCTCTGTTATTTTTGCTTTTCTTCTCCTGTCTCTTCTTCTCCAGAACATCCATGTGTGCCTCGGCAGCCTGTTTGTGCCAGAGGCTTACATTACCGCTACTCGACAGTATGTGGCCCAGGCTAACAGCTGGTCTCTGGAAGAGCTGTGCCTGGAGGTCAATGTCACCACCGCCCAGGGTGCAGCATTGGATGCCTGCAGCTTCGGCATCAAAGGTCAGACAAGCCGGGTCCAACTAATTCTATAGCACTAGGGCTGGGTATCGTTAAAAAGATATCAGTACCTTAAAGTATTAACAATAGAGTACTTCATTTGATACCATCTTTTTTCTCCTTCATTAATTATCCATCATGTCAATGGAAGCACTTAGATCGGGGGACAAGAATAATTGAATACAGGTTTTGTTTGACTGGAAAGGTTTCACTACTTAGTGCTGGGTTATTTCTGTCTATAACATGAAAGTATCAAGTACCAATACGAGCCCTATATGGAGCCTTAGTCATGAGTGTGGCAAAAACTAACACAACTCTTGAAAATGTGAATCCAGTTGATTGTCACCAAAATAACTTTGTGTTCTAATATTGGTGGAGATTTGTAAACTTAAGTTCTAATGTGGACCATGCTCACTGTTTCTCTCAGGTCTGAAACTGCAGGGAGCTATTTGTGGCAACAACAAGCTGTCTCTGTCCAACACCATCTCCACTGAGCTGCCTCTCACTCAGCTCCGCTGGATCAAGCAAAGCAACGCTGAGAAGAGACACATGGTATGAACAAGATATGTATTTACACAACACAAAACTTTCACACAAATAGTCAGACGACTTAGAAAAATGTATAACGATGCCTTAATGATGCAATGGTTTTGGCGGTCTCGTCATGTTTATTTCCGTCTTCATCGCAGGTGACTCTTCCTGTGTACCTGAACTTCACGAGGTCTGACCTGATCTTCACTGTTGACTTTGACATCGCCACCAAGGAAGATCCACATAGCTTCTACGAGCGCGGAGTTGCCATCCTGTGCACAGAGTAGATGAAACATTGATCGTTCCTGAATCACTCATAATCACTTACATTTATTGCTTATTAACCACCATTTAAAAAGTATTTTGTAGTCTGTTGCATTCCAATAGAAAATATAGTTGATGTAATACATTCGCAAAGCAGTAATTGACATGTAGCCATTTAGTGTTTTTGGAAAGTGTCTAAGAAGGTCAAGAGAAAGTTGTCAGATGGTAAATGAAGAGAAGATGAAATGTGGAAAAGGAAAGCTGAAAGTAAAAGATGTTTTTATGAAGGAAACTGTATGTTTTTAGAATGAATAAAGCCTGTTGGAAACTGCATCAATGACTTTGGCGTGGTCCTTCATGGAAATGGACACAGATTATTCTAATTAAAATTAAATGTCTGATTAAATGGTTAGAATAGAAGACCTTTGCTATTGTTACTGTTCTTTGAGAGGAATCTCACTCTTGTCTTTTATAAATTAGGTTCAGCAAACTGGAGTAGTTGACGGCATCACAGAGAAATCACTTTCCTATGAATTGAGAGATTACTGTTTCTTGTTATTGGCCAGATACCAGATAATTTCCTGGCCTCTGGACATTAAATTTGTGCTTAACTTCAGTTCCTGCCCTTTTTCTTCATGACCGTTCTACAATACTGTGTTATTATTGGCAAAGATACAGAAAGTTTCACTAACCTGAGTAGAAGCTGGATAAATGTTACATTGTGTATTACTGCCACCTGCTGGTTGGAGGGATAAACTTGGTTTTGCAAGAAAAAAGTACATAATAGAAAAAACTAAACTGAAAGCTATTAAAGAAAATACAAATATGAAAGTTTCACAACATGTCTACAAAACTGACAAGGATGAGATTTGTTCTCATCTGCAGCAAAAACATGGAATACATTATCACACCATCAAGACTGAAGAAAATTAAGTTGTGCCCATTTTTAAATATAGATACCGCCATTGACTTTCAAGAGGAGTCCACACAGCCTTTGTGTAAATGAGTTAACCTACAGTACTGTGGTCTGCAAGAGAACTGAAGATTTATTTTCCAGCGAGACGACCACAAAGCCAAAACTGCTTGAAGCTACTTCTGCAATCTATTTTTTTTTCTCATTGATACATATTTAGAAAGTAAGATTTAAATAAGCATAATTTTAACTGAATTAGATTCTGATGGGGCACCTGTGGCTAAGATTCAGTAGTTATTAGTTGCTGAAAGCCATCTTCATCATTAAACCAGGAGGTGATCAGTAGATACTTATTCAGCTTCAGTAGACAACAAAAAACCCAATAAGTTTAATTTTCTTTTGCAAAAAGGTTTTTTCTTTAATCTGTCTGGGAAAATACAGTTCATTGTCTGTGCATAGGTTGTACTTTGGTGTATTATGGAGACCGAGGTTACTATGGTAATTCTCCCAACGAAAGTTACAATTGCTTAAAGACGATCAGCACATTATGTGACATCTGTGAGACACTCATAACTGGAGGAAGAAATATAAACCTTCAGGTCTCAACACCGCTTTACCTAAACATGTGTAAACAAAGTGCACTGTCAAGTAACTATTTATAGTCTTTCATTGTACCTTAAAATAGTTTAAGGCATTGAATATGATTGCAGTACTTCAGTGTGTCAGTCCATGGTTAGATGGCTCTAACATGGTTCAGATGCAGAGTCCCTTTCTTCTTCTTTGTCCTCCATGTTGACAACACACTGCCTCTTCCTTTGCCCCAGCTCCACCACTTCTGCTCCAGGGAAGCCTAGCTTTCTCTTGTAAAGCGATCGGAGGTTACAGGGGCAGGGGGATCTCTCAGAGGAGTGATCTAGCATCTGGGTCAAACTCGCTTCGACTGGGGTTATAGGTCCAGGTGTGTAAGGTGTGGAGGACCTAGTAGCTCTCAAGCCTGAATCATCAAATTGACAATGCAATGCTATATCCATGGTTTGGGTGTGCATTGTTGAATCATTGGTCATTTGCTCTGTGAGATCTCTACCACCTTCCCTGTCACTGTGGGAGGGCAGAATGTCACAGACACACATCTCAGAGTCACTCCCACATTTCATCTGCACATTGTTGTCTGCTACAGCATCTCTCATCCCATTTTTCTCCACTTCCCTGAGGGAAACCGAAGCAGGGTGATGAAGGATAAACCTCCTGCTCCTGCCCGAGAACCGACAGAAGCCTCCACCGCCTTTTCCCTGCTGCTTTGTTCGCCTGCTGGAGACACCCACATTGATGTTTGCCTCGTCAGAATCCTCAGAGCTCCCATCGTATGGGTCCAAAAACTACAATCACACACGCATTCATTCATAAACATGTTGAACAGCAGGATTTTGCTTTTGCAGCAGAAATTGATGGATTAGCTAGAAGGAGAATGCTTACCAAAGAATAACAGCCACACCTTCCTGCAGGCTTGTGTGTTAACGGCAATGTCCGCCGAAAAGTCACACTCACTGGTGTACTGCTCACACATCCCTGCAGAACAAGAAATGTTGTGATTTTTGCAGTGACAAGACTGTAATTTATTTTTTTAATTAAAAAAAGCATGCTTTTTCAATGCTTTCTGGAGCCCATTCCAGTGTGTCATTCTCAAATGATGTTGCTGAGACCACAAAAGAGTGCAGTGTACAGTGGTGGTGCCAAAATAATGGGCATGTGGAGTACATTCTGGGGAGAGAAACTATTTGACCCCATTTTAAAATATAATTCATGGAGATATACAGTGGAAAATATCCAGAATCTGGGACTGGGCGTAATCTCTTTTTTTTTAAACCATTTAAAATATGCATACTTTAGTTACATTTACACTTATCCATTTGTGCTTATTGTGTGTCTAATGTTCACATTCAGAAGTAAAGCGATACCATAGTGCTGGTGTCCGACCATCTTGGACTGATCTCCGAGTCAGAATCGGTGCTGGACTCCACTTTACACATCTCCTGAAAGCAAGAAAACAAGTTAAATGCAAGTGATTTAGAATTGTCCAACTTAAAAAAGGGGCCAGAGCACTCTCAATCTGGTGATGAAATGTGGCTAACTGGTCTCACCATGTATTTGAAAGCAAGTTGGTCCATGTTGTTGGGCACATGTCCATTCCTGTGATCTAATTGGAGAGAGAAAAAAAAAAACTTATGAATGTGTAGAGCAATAATGCATTTAAGCACATTCAAAAAGGACACCTAAATTAAATAAACATATTTTATTGTTTTAGAAAAATATATATTTAGAAAAAGCTACTAATTCAATCCCAGCATGCAGTGCTAGAATGCCAAGTCCAAGAAAGTAAATACCTCATGAAATGAATACCGTTAGCATGCAACCCATATTACAAAATGTAACGTTAGTATAATGAGTTTTTAATTCTGCAAAAGCTATTAAAATACATAAAATATTAATACCTGGAAGTGAGAGTTGTCGTCTTCTTCTATATGCCATGACATTTGGCGCATATACCTTTTTGGACCACGATAAATTAAAAATACTTAAAAGATGTCTTTGTTGTGCAATCAGGTAAAATGGTAGATTAATTCACCTGCAGAGTACCAGGTGCCTTTGATATGATGCAGCCAAGTGTGGTCACACGATAAACAGCATTGACACGAGCTCAAAACGACTCTTAATTTGCTAATTACAAGATTTTAACAAAATAATACGTCCGGTGACTTTTTTTCCTCCAAAATAAAAGTCACATTGACCTTGCTGCTGCTGCACGAAAGCCTAAATATATCATTTTTTAAAGCCTTTGTATTCACCCTGAACACCTTGTCAGACTGTTTTTTCATTTGTATATTTTCTAAAAACGCATTTAAAGAGTTTGTTAATTCGCACAGAACGAAGTTTTATGTAAATGACAACTTAAACGTAAAAGTACTCTTTTTTTGTAGTATGTGCAACATTTGCAATATATGGTTTGAATTATGCTGCATTTTTTTTTTAGATAAGTACAAAGCTGTGACAACTTTGTTATTAAATATACAGTCGTATCCTCCTCCACCAGTTCCCCGGTGAACCGTTGGGGGGAACGGGAGAGTCGGAATGCCCGCTACATGGCCCGCTCCCCTCCGTGCGTAAGATCCGGCCTGAGGGAAAGAGATGAATGTTAATTTCAAAGATGGCGGCGGAGGGAGGAGGGAAGGAGATGAACGAAATTAAAACTCAGTTCACTACTCGGGAAGGCGTCTACAAACTCCTCACTCACTCCGAATACAGCCGTCCTAACAGGGTGCCTTTCAACTCGCAAGGCTCCAACCCCGTCAAGGTCTCCTTCGTGAACGTGAACGACCAGTCGGGCAACGGCGACAGGATCTGTTTCAATGTGGGCCGTGAGCTCTACTTCTACATCTACAAAGGCGTTAGAAAGGTAGCGTGCTAACGCGGCTATGGTCAACGGATATCCGTGATACTGCATGTTAAAAGACACCACTGCTGTCATAGCTTTCGCTGAAATTCGGGCTTGTGTCGGCTGTATTGAGTAACTCTGACAGGTGCTTGACTTTGAAATTAGCTGGCAGCTAGTTAGCTTGCAGATACGATGAAGCTAGCCAAAGCAACCGAGCTAACGTTAGCCGCGGCTACTCCGAGGCCATGGGCTCAATTGCGTCCCGAGTCCGTCACTGTTTTAGTTTTTGCAGGATGGTAGGATTCGTGAGTTTAGCTAACGATCACTTGTGTAAAGTTGACCTTTTTGATTTCATTTAAGTTGACAGGGTTGCCATCGCTGCTGTAACTGTTGTAGTTTGTGGTGACAGTTGACAGTTTGTACGTTGACACCCATTACACCTTTTGTCGACGCCTTTTGACTGACATGTGTCGACAAATTGCAATTATGTCGATTCAGTCATTTGGCTGTAAATCTAACCGCTGCTGTCAGCCGTAACTCAATCTAACTGAGCTACTTTCTCTGCTTGTAAGGGAAAGCTAACGTTAGCGAGTTAACGCAGTTGTGACATTTATGGTGGACCGTATAGTTTGGTAAACTGCACAATCTATGTTGATATTCTGCGAGGATGTTAGGTCACTAACAAATAAGTAATTTAATTATCGAATAGCTCATGGTGATGCTGGGTTTTGACCAATATGTAATGATTTTCTTGTTAAACATAAAAACGAGTGGAAATGATATGATAACGCACCGTCAGCATTATGACGTTAGAAGTATATACTAATAGTAACAATCTTAAAGCAGTCATATATTTGGTCACTAACCCTACATCAAGTGGTTCCAGCTAACAGCTGACTTGACATCACATATTGTCAGGAATCAGCTGACTTCTAACTTGAAGCAATGTGTCATGGCTTTTTTTTAAATGATCCGCACAGAAGTCATGTGTGTCATCGTGCCACTGTGAAATGACATTAGACTGGCTGAAGGCTGAACTACCAGTAGTTAGAAAAATCACAATTTATTGTACAGAATTTGTAGTAAAAGTCAAAACGGTGATTTTAGTCCTGTCAATCATGTTAATTTAAGTGTGACTGAAAATGTAAAATGTCAAGTTAGCACTGCACAATGAAATAATGACTGATATTTGGTTTCAGTGTATCAATAACATATTATTAACGCAAGAGACTGTTCAAAATACAACACTGCATTGATTATTTGTCCCACTCCTACGGTGCAGCTGAAAGATTTTTATCCCTAGTATATGTTTAGCTGGAGCAGATGCATAGTGTGCACGTTTAAAGCAAAAGACAGGTATAACAGCCAACAGTCAACCGATCTAGCAGCTCATGAGGACCTTTTTATTTCCTGTAATGTATATCCGTAGCATCCTTACTTCAAAGTATCCTTCACCACTGTTGGCATAGGATTATTTATGTACCCTTTTTGCTGATAATGTCAATAATCAAAACCCTATCTAATATTATGTATGTTGTGAGGTATAAGAGCTGTGCCTTTTGACTGGACTCTTAATTTGGACTACTTTTAAGACTTGGTTTGACATTTATTTCCCTCTGAGGCGAAAATGTCACATCTAACAGAAGTACCACTGAGTCATCATCTTCCAAGAATTTTCCATTCATCCAGTAGTGTACACTGTAAATCATTAACAAATGAAACCATTGTGATCTGCAGTATATGCCCAAGTTGTCTTGTTCATTGCAGTAAAATAATATTTCCCTGAATTCCGAAACAAACTACATCCTACAGTGTAATCGCTAACATCTATCCATCTACAGAGATCCGGCACACCCCTATACTTCATTCATTCACCGTTTTGCTCAGTGACTGTTGGCTATTTGATGTGTTGCTAAAGGCGGTACATAACTTTTTTTGAGTTCAGATGTCACTTCTTGTAGACTTTGGTTGCAAGACACTTGATATAAGAAGGCTTTGTCCAACTTAAATGTGTTCTTCCTAATCGGTAAAATGAATTAACTCTGTCGCTGCAGCTCCTCTTTATTCAGTTTTGCTGTGTTTGAGATGGATCATAGGCAGAAACAATATAACTCCATACTTTTCTCCAATGGTTTATTAACTGACAGTTTGACCAACAACAACCTTTGTCATGCAACAAACTGCATAGAGTGGTTATAGATATTTAAAAGTTACTGCACTCACTTCATGTGCATTCATGCTTTCTCTCTTCAGGCTGCTGACTTGAGCAAGCCCATAGACAAGCGCATCTACAAGGGAACGCAGCCCACCTGTCATGACTTCAACCACCTCACAGCCACAGCAGAGAGTGTGTCCTTGCTGGTGGGTTTCTCGGCAGGACAGGTGCAGCTCATTGACCCCATCAAAAAGGAGACAAGCAAGCTCTTCAATGAGGAGGTAGGTATCTGATGGACAGGGAATTCCTAAGAGTTGTGTGTACAATTTTTCCCTAAATCGATTTTTGTAGTAATGTTAAGCCTTGTGGTCAGATCCACTACATATATTTTTCTGCCATTGCAGGTGAAAGAGTATTCATTTTTGTTTATCTCATCCAACCCCTTCAAAAACCACGAGTTAGTCTATAACTCCCAACAGATTGGGCTGTATAAACATCATCCCTCATATAAGATCTAAAATACTGTTTGAGTATTGCTCTTCAATTGTAATCGTGTCATTTAAAAAAAAAAAAAAAGACTATCTGTGTAATACTCCTTCACCTTCTTATGAAGAGGATTTAAAGCATCTGAATGACAAAAGGTCAAAGAGTTTCCCATAGCTTTTCTTGTTCTTTGTTGTTTTCCCTGCCCACTACCTTTTTAACAGCATATTACCAAGTGACCTATGACTTTAACATTCAATGTCAAATAGTTAGACTTCAACATGTTGGATTTATTGATGATACTGTGCTGACATTATCTTTTCCCTCTCCCTCTCTTCTCTCCTCCCCCGTCTGCTTCTGTAACTCAACCTTCCATCTCTCCTGTCAGAGACTAATAGACAAGTCCAGAGTAACGTGTGTGAAATGGGTGCCAGGCTCTGAGAGCCTGTTTCTGGTCTCTCATGCCAGTGGGAATGTGTACCTGTACAACGTGGACCATACTTGTGGCACCACGGCACCACACTACCAGGTGCTGAAACAGGGAGAAAACTACTCTGTACACACGTGTAAGAGTAAATCCACGCGGAACCCTCTCCTTAAATGGACAGTGGGTGAGGGGGCTCTGAATGAGTTTGCCTTCTCTCCAGATGGGAAGTTCCTAGCCTGTGTCAGTCAAGACGGCTTCCTACGAGTCTTCAACTTTGACGCGGTCGAGCTTCATGGCACCATGAAGAGCTACTTTGGTGGCTTGTTGTGTGTGTGTTGGAGCCCTGATGGAAAGTACATAGTTGCAGGTGGAGAGGACGATTTAGTGACTGTGTGGTCGTTTTTCGACTGCAGAGTCATCGCCCGAGGGCATGGGCACAAGTCGTGGGTTAGTGTGGTGGCTTTTGACCATTACACCACCAGCGTGGAAGAGAGCGACCCAATGGAGTTCAGTGGCAGCGATGAAGACTTCCAGGATCAGATGATCCACTTTGGACGAGACCGGGCCAACAGTACGCAGTCTCGACTCTCCAAGCGCAACTCCACGGACAGCCGGCCGGTTAGTGTTACATACCGGTTTGGTTCAGTGGGCCAGGACACTCAGCTGTGCCTATGGGACCTCACTGAGGACATCCTTTTCCCCCATCTTCCGCTCTCACGGACACGGACACACACTAACGTGATGAATGCTACCAGCCCCCCTGCGGGTGCTACAATAATCACTAACACCTCTAGTAACACTACTAATGGAAACAACAGTGGTGCCAATACTCCTGGCATCAACTCCCTCTCTACTACATTACCACGCTCCAACAGCCTACCCCATTCAGCCGGCACCACAACAACAGCAAACAATACCAACAAGGCTGGCAGTGGTGGCATCGGCAGTGGTATTATGGACAGTGCCATTGCTACAGGTGTGAGTAAATTTGCCACGCTGTCACTCCATGATCGGAAGGAACGCCACCACGAGAAGGACCATAAACGCAACCACAGCATGGGTCACATCAGCAGCAAGAGCAGCGACAAGCTCAACCTGCTGACAAAAACCAAAACAGACCCTGCTAAGACTCTGGGCACTCTGCTGTGCCCGCGCATGGAGGATGTGCCCCTCCTTGAGCCCCTCATCTGTAAAAAGATAGCACACGAGAGACTGACTGTACTCATATTTTTAGAGGACTGTTTAGTGACTGCTTGTCAGGAAGGATTTATTTGCACATGGGCGAGGCCAGGCAAAGTGGTAAGTTCTTTTTAATGTAGGAAATGTGGGGAAAGTTGAAGTGTCTTTCAATCATAAGCTGTCCTTTTTTAAAGCAGTTGGTGGGCTGACACAAAAAATCGAGAGATATTGAAAGCATAAAATAAAAGTATGGACATTTGAAAATAGAATTTTTAGCTTTTTTAGTCAGATTGTCACTCTCTGCAGGTAGGCAAGTAACATATCAGACTTTGTTTAATGTACATCTGCTTTCCAATGGAAAAACCTATTAAGTTTGAATACAACCAATGCTATGAAAATATTAGTCTGGTTATATAATACATTCTGATAAGTGGGATTTCCTGTGTAGACCTGTGAGGGGAAATAAGATGCTAATCCATATGAAGTGTGTTCATTGGTTCATCATAATCATCCCACAATGCATCGCAGCAGAGCCAAGAAGTCATCTGCATACACTCTCACATTTCAGCTTTTATGCATATGAATCTGTATTTGCCTAAAGAATATCTGCAGTTCCTCACATGCTTGCAGCTTAATATGTGTATACACTATTGTATACTTCCCTCTTGTCTGTGTTTTGAGAGACTTTGCCAGAACGAGGCACATCATAGTCCAGATCTGGAACATACACACGGTTAGTTAGTCCTGTGAGATTGTTACTACATTAACAGGTGCTAGAGGAAAAAATACCTTGACATTTCATCAAATGCCTCATAAGTAAAAATGAGAACACTGGTGGTCTCTGGGTGAGAACATGGAACAAATTTGATCCAGAAAGAAATGGAAGCAGTATGTAGAGGGTATACATTCTGATTAATAAAATGCAAAACATTTTTAATGCTCAACAGTTTGGTAAGTTTGCCCAGTTAAAAAAAAAAAAAAAAAAAAAAAAAAAGGATAAATGACAAAAACTCCCTCTAAGGACAGATCAAGAGGTTTATATATAAAAAAAAAAAAAAAAAAAGCCCTCTGGAAATGCAAGTTAATTATCTGGTCATGAACCTTTTTTATAAGTGCCTTGATTGATTGATCAAATCTTTCAAAAACATTATTAGTTTTACACTGTATACTCGACATCCACTTGGACTGCTGTGCACAGGCTTTCAATTACATGCGGGGGACCGGGATATGGAAAGAAGAGGCTAGAGGCAAATTTTTATTGAGCTATTTGTTGCTTGATTTTTGCTACAGTATGTGAACTTTCCCAATGCAAATCTCCTTGTTTTCCTTTTTCCAGGGTTTATTGTCATCCCAAAACCAAGCCAGCTCTCCCAGTGGAACAGTAGTATAGCCACAATATTTCTGCTGCTAAAGAACCCTGCAACCCAGAGTCTGATGCTGCTCTTCACCCTGCAAGCATTGCAAGTTTTCCTTTTCTTTTACACCCCTTCCCCCCCCGATTTTGTTAATGGCTTTTCTGTTCTTTCTGTTTATCACTCGCTTGACCTAGTGGAGGAATGAAGCAAGAAAAGGTGTGGTGCAATTGTGGACTATTGCGCTAATGTACTATGTTGGCTGGAGTTTTAACACATTTTAGATATTTTTTTTTTTTTATAAATCTTTCTTTCATGTCAAATCTCAACAGACTGTTGTCCCCTCTGGAAATAAAACTTGGCTTTGTTAGATGCAAACCAGACAATTGTGGCTTAAAATGAAAGGGATAGTTCATTTAATGTTCATAATGCGTGTACCCCCCTTTTTTGACCTTGTGCTGTAGCCCAGTCTCGTCTGAGGGTTACTGACTAAAATATGAGTTTGGGATGAACTATCCTTTTATGACCGAGTGCTGGAGCATCTGGAAATTTTGCATCCATCCACATTGACCCACCCCTCCTGTCTTTTCTTGATTAGAAACTCCCCGTCAAGGCCTTTGCACTGATTTTGTTATTTTGTTGTTTGTTTTTATAACTACTCTAATGGAACAAAAAAAGAGGCTTGAGGACTGCCTTGTTGCACTTGGCTTTAACATCCTCAGTCTTGAAATCTGAATCTATAAAGTTGGATGCTGCAATCATAGTCTTTTTAAAGAGAAAAAATTGTTTGCACTTAAATTAGTTTATTAGAAGAAGATGGCTTTACATTTTTGGGTGTGCTCAGAACTCAGAGATGGCTAATAACAGTAGGTGAAGACAAATGATAACTATTAAAACCATTATCTATTGAGCATTTATTTTAATATTATTTCAGATTCGAATCTGCTCTGTATCATAATGTGTATATTGTAATTAATTGATTTGATGGGGGCCTAAGCAAACTACCATTACTCCAGTGGAAGTTTTGTCATTGATAGTTATATTTCTAAAGCCTAAAGTATACATATTAATAATATTAAAATAATCTTGAATACACTGTTTTCTGTTCCTTTTTTTTGTTCACCCTCATGTACTGTATTACATAACAAAGCTGTAATTCCTCTGGTGTGGAAATTGCTTATATTGTCAAAAGTGCCAAAGGAACTGTCGAGTATGGAAGTCTTTGAGGCTCAGGAAGACGAGGATTGACTCTTAAAAAGACTTAATCTGAGCTCGCTTTATGACTGTCACACAAAAAAATACTGCGAAAACACGAAGCTCTAAATTCTCTGATTTTTCCCTTCAGCATTCAGCAAAAGATTCAAGAAAACAAACTTCAACCAAAGAGTCTTTCCCATTTCACACTACTGCGATATTTCTGTATGTTATTTTTGTATGATAAAGAAGAGTTCAGCGACCCTCTACACTAGACAGAAAGTTGGTTTAGCAAATGTATATTTTTGAAGTGGATAACATTTCACATTTCCCACTTTATTCATTAAAAAAAGATGTTCTAACATTTGTGTCAGGAGGTTATACAGACATTACGTAAGAGATTTAAGTATTTGTATTGTAGTTTAATGACGACATCATACAAATGACACTTAACTTTTTTACTCTTGATTATGCATCACAATAACCAACATAAAGTGCAGACTGAGTCAAAGTCCATTTTAATGAGCTCACAGCTCTAAATGACTGTTTTTTTAAGCCACTACGCTTCAATTGAAGGTACTGGCTTAGCTACATTCTAAACAAAACATTTTTTAAAAATCAGGACTTCCTTAAGGCCATATAAAATACAGATGTTTTCACATATATAATTGAACTAAAAGGAAAGTTTATTTATTTATTTTTTATTCTATTCTTAGACTGTTTTGTTGCCCGCTGGTGGCAATTTATTTTTCACTTAATGTGAATGTTTTTTGCTGTTTTACCTTTTGCACAGGAAGACTATTGCCCTACAAATCAGTTTGTCCCGAGGAGTTTATTCACTCAGCTAATGAAAAGAGACGATCACAAGAATACAGTGCCTATAAAAAAAAATGTATCCCCGCCTTTGGAGTTTTTCATGTTTATTGCTCTACAACTTTAAATCACAGCTGATAAATTAGTCACTGTGTGTAGTATTTGGTGAAAGTCCTGCCACAAATTCTAGATTGGATTTAGGTCTGGACTTTAATTGGGCTGCTCCAGGACATCAACATACTCCAGTGTAGTTTAACATTTTCTTTTATTCTGTCCCAGAATTATACTTTTCAATCTCTTTATTGGAGATTTGTTTTACATTTCTTTATGATATATATATATTTTTTTACCAGGACATTGACTAACCAGCTGTTGGATCTTCCAGATTTACTTAACTTGTCACACCGCAACAGGTGATCTCAATTTATTAATTAATTAATTATTTTAACTGTTTTTGAAATTTTATGAGTGTCACAGCAAATGGTGAGGAATACTTTGACATAGTTTGTGTTTTATAGTTTCACTTAATTTAGATAAGTTTGTAGACAGTTGTTTACTTTTGACATTTGAGTGTGTTTCTATTGGATCAGTGTGAAAAAAACAACCTCATTTAATAATTGGTGATTCAAAGTTGTAAATGAATACAACCAGGAAGCTGACTGTTCGTCCTTCGAGATGTCACACCATTTCATTCACCAATGGTGAATGGCTGTTCACGTGTCACATCTTATTGCTTAGCTTGTAACATTTCTAAACACTTGTAAATATGTAAACCCCGACTAGGTCAAGTAAAGCTGAGGTCATAACTAAACTACATACTTTCGATCCAACATAATTTGACAGACTAATATTCTTTGTGAATATATCTCATTGTTAAAATGGGGGCTAAACAGTTTATCGTAGCAGTCTTAACCGTTAAGACGACAGGCTTGGTGGTCTTCCTTGGAATTTTTGTCAAACATGTTTGTTTGCTTTACGGATTTCAACATCAGACCTGTCCAAACATTGTCCTCTCAACAATGTGTTTTGACAGTACAGGTCTATCCTGTTTTAAGAGGCAAATTTTAATGAAACAGTGAAGTGTTTTTGGCCCTCAGCAGCCTCCATGTTTCCTATCCAGAGGTGGAATGTAGTAGGTCTTGAAAGCTGCGCGGTGTGACTCATCCCGGGGCTGTAAAGAAAGGAAATGCAGCCTGAGTGCCAACTCATCAAGTGAAAGCACAACCAAGTCTATATTAATTTGATGTTACTCTTGCATTTTTTTTTTTTTTTTTTAAACATCTGATATGCAAAACAAACCTGTCAGCTGTATTAACTTAATTTCCAAAAAAGTTCCCTTGGTAGTTGTGACTCCCTAAATGATTTAAAACATGTAAAAAGCCTGATGTCTGTGTTTACCTTGGCCAACCGTGACTGGCACTTTTTCGACGCGATGGTTGGCAGTGTGCCTCGGTGGGTGACAGTGAATGCAGGCATAGTGGAGGCTGGGAAGGAGATCTGTGGTCCTGGTACAACCATGTTGAGTTTAGGCAGCTCTGTAGGATAATGAGGGACGTTCCGTCGGATGAGAGGCTCTGCTACATGCTTCATGTTGTGCTGAAGAGAGAAGTATCAGACGTTACCAGAGCAGTTGTATTCATATTTCCTCCGACTAATGAGCTTTGACATTTCACTTCAGTTGACTTAAGGCGAGACACTACAGGCAAAAACATATTTTTTTTCATCCACCGGTCAATTTTGAGAGTTTGGGCTATTTTGCTTCCATAACATGGTCTTTTTTCAGACTGGTGGATGGAAAATGTCCAAAATACACATTTCGCTGTTGATTTTACTACACGTTGCCTTTTTTGCCCTTTGCTTTCAGAAACATTTCAGGAAACTTGTAATAATACTCTTAATGTAAGTAATAAACTGGGTAAGTTTCATTGTGATATCTATTAGTTTAGTGTTTTATTCTATTTACCTGTAGTGTGCAACATGTATGAATTTTACAATACATATCTTTAAAGTCTAAATCTAAGTTATCAACTGGGGAAGTTTCATGGTGAATGTCTGTTAATTAAAAATGTTACCCTCTTCACCTGTAGTGTCTCCCCTTGAACATTTACTTACGCTTATTAAAGGGGTTTGCCTCGTGTGTCTTCCCCTCAGCTGTTTGCCAAGTCTGGTTGGGCGCCAGATGTGGTCTAAGGAGTTGTGCATCCCACTACTCTCTAGTCCATCCATAGTCCCAGAAACTCTGTGAAGAGTCTCTGCTTTCTTCTCTGCCAGCCTGGGAGAAAACAAGCAAGACTTCTATTACAAATGACTTCCTCAAAATGAAAGTAATTTGTCTCCACAGTTTGTCTTAACAACAAACCCGCCAATTCTGTCATCCAAATTAGATTCAATAGGTTTCAAGGTGATTTAAATTGATTCTTATTTGAACTGTTTACCTGATTTCCCTAAAGTATGTGTGCCGCAGGGCTGTTTCTGCAGTGATGCGTTCATCGGAGTCATAGGCGAGCATCTGATAGAGAAGAGACAGAGCTGGAGCCGGGCAGTGAGGGACTAACCGTGAGATACCGCTGCCTTTTTTAGGGGGGAAGTTGAAATGAATCGTTCTAGACCTGCCAGACAAACCACGAGAAGTATTTGTTTTCTAAGCAAATAAAAAAAAAAGGGTCGTTCATAACATGTGTGCAGCTTCTGTAACAAAGATGCACACTCTTCAAACTACATATTTGAGGAGGAACACCTACTGCTTGAACTTTTGGAGGATACTTTCATCTGGTGTCCCCAACACGTCATGGATCTTGGCAACCTGGTCCAACTCATTGGTTCCAGGGAAGAGAGGGTTCAAACTGAAAACACACAGGTATCTGACTGCCACAACAAAGAGCTATTTACATAGCGTTTGTTTGACATTTGTTCATGCCTGTGGTGGCAGACGGGATCGAGCAAATAGAACGACGGAAAACCGAATGCAGACATTGTGATTGTACATGAAAATAAGTACAACTTTGAAATGACGTGTATCTATCCTGTCTCATTAACTCATGAACTCTTGTCCTATTTAGGTATTACAGATTAAATGTTGTGCCCTTTCCCCGCAGAGGTACCTCATGATCTCAAAGAAGACACAACCAGCACTCCACATGTCCATCTTTAAGCCGTAGTAGCCGTCAGTTAGGAGGCACTCTGGGGCTCTGTACCAGCGTGTGGAGATGTACTCTGTATGCGGGGGCTTGGAGTAAACGCTCCGACACGAGCCGAAGTCGCCAAGCTTCAGACCATTTTGCTGCAATTTGTACAAAAATAATTTTTAGGACAGAAAACCAGATTACCACCGTTATGTTTCTGTAAAGCAAATTATGATAATGACGCAGCTCACTTTGATGAGGATGTTTTCTGGCTTCACATCTCTGTGAAAGATCCCACAGCTGGAAGAAAAAGGAAGATGGGGAGGGGGGGGGACAGGTGAAAAAAGTTCATGTTGTGTGTTAATTGACCATTTAATGGGAACTGAAGCTTTTTCATAATTACCTGTGTATATGTTCAAGTGACTTGCAAAGCTGGTACATGTAGTTCTTTACTGTATTGTCAGGCAGTGGTGTTTTTCTCCCTGTAAGGAATGAAGAACCGATATCAGCCCATAATTCACCCATTACAGAAAGACGACATGTTCATCTTCAAGTTCCCGTTTACCCTCGTGATGATTTATTATACACTTACACTTGCAGACTTACCTTGTATGAACTCATAGATGTTCATCTCCATCAGCTCACAAATCAAAGACACAGTTCCAGTTTCTTTGTCGCTGAAACATAATATTAGATTAATATGTCATGCCATATTAAACTAGCCTGAGGCAATACACTAACTTCATCATACACAGTCTAGCACTCACAATATCAGTTCATGTAGCTGGATGATATTTGCATGTGGGCTCAGTCTCTTCATTGCCTGGACTTCCCGCAAATTGTTGGCTTGCTCCAGACTTAATGACAGAGAACATATGACATTTGCATATTTAATTTGACAGGTGTATACATACAGTATAATATTGCTAGTTGTATAGTAAAATTGCATATCTGCTGTATATGGACAATGTATCAATATGACAAGATAAAGGACAGACCTAAAGGTTAATGTTAAATATGATGGCTCATATTTCAAGCAGATACATCTATTGTTACCTCATCACTACAAGGTCAAAGGTGGAGTAAGCTGGCATCAGATAGAATACTTAATAGAATACTTGAGGCAAAGGGGTTGTCAAGCTGCTGACTCTTACAAGGATCCGCTGATTGCCTGTGCACAGGACAGCATTGTGTTGCACAGGACAGCATTGTGTTGCAGAGTACATACCTGTTAATTGTCTGCTTCATGGTTTTACATGCGTAGAACTTCCCATCTTTCAGGCTCTGAGTTTTCACCACCTCTGAAAATGTGCCCTCCCCGATTTTCTTGATTGTTTTGTAGCCTGCAACGACAATAAAAAACAAAAACAACAAAAACAAAAGATTTTTTCTTCTTCGTCCAAACCCCCCACAAATCAGTTTATTATCATAGAAGACTAAGGAAAGCATCAAATATTAACATTTTAGATACTGGAACTATACTTTGTTTTCTCTAATTCTTCAATACAATTTTGTTTATTTAATTTTCTGTAGCTTGACTAATTAATTAATTAATTAATCCATTAATCTTTTTAGTTGTACATTAAATTAAGACACTGTCCGACAAAATACTTCACATGAAGTTCAAACAGGGCTGCAACCAGTGGTGGAAGAAGTATTCAGATATTTTCCTTAAGTAAAAACAGCAATTCTACAGTGTAAAAATTCTCTGTTACAAGTAGATGTCCTGCATTCAATATAGTACTCAAGTAAAAGTACAAAAAAGTACAGAAAATGAAAGCACTCATTATGCAGAATGGCCCATTTCAGTTTCATACTGTATATATTATATTACTGAATTGTAATTAGCGATGATGTGTTCATCACTTTGATGCAATGGCTGATAAAGGTGGAGCTCATTTTAATTACTTTATATACTGTTGGGTAGTTGATGTGTAATTGTGTAACTAGTAGGCCTAACTTAAATGATCAAATAAATGTACAATATTTGCCCCCAAAATAGAAAGGAATAGAAGTAGCAAGTAGCATAAAATGGAAAGTACAAGCACCAGAGTAAATGTACTTAGTTACAAACGTACATCTGGCTACAACTAGCACCAACTTAATAGTCTGCTGATCTTGGTTACTGCAAGAAAGGAGCACATCTTTACCAGTGTGTCATTTTTGCACAGAAAATGACTCAATTTTCAAATTACTGCTAAAGCCCCCACTTTAAGTGTAGCACAATTCAAATTCATTCTGCATTGGAAACGCAGAATCATTAGTGTTTTAAAGGGGCTTTCCCTTTCACACGCGCACTAAAAGTGCAGCCAGTGAAAGGAAGGTCAGGTGTCTGACACATTGTCCGTACTGGTCACCATTTTCGGGGACAGCTTCAAAATACAACAACAGCACAAAGCGTAAAACAGCGAGCAAACATCACGAAGACATCTTTGAGAGAGGACCCTCAACGACCCGCTGTCAGACCCGTCACCGACAACTCACAATGCATTCCTTTGTGTCTTAGCGCCGCGTGCGCATCGGCTATCCATCACATGCGTGTCCGGACAGAACATGTCAACGCGAGGGTTGAAAATGTCATTTTGTTTGGCTCGTGGAGGTGTCAAAAGGACACGAAAGTCGCATCGCGGGTGTTAGCCTAGCCCCGCTAGCAAGCCCTGTTAGCTGACCGTCGCCTTGGTAACGGAGCACGCCTTCGCCCTCCACTCTGACCTGAGGAGGAACAGGGAGCTCCGCATGTGTGACTCTCTGCCTCACCGCCGAGAATAGTGGCGATTAAAAGCCACAACGCAGCACAATAGACCCTGCCATGTATGAAAACAATACCAGTCAAGGTTTTTAATCGCTGCAGGCCCAGATTTTTGATGCGACGGTGTTTTTTTTTGGTTTTTTTTTACAGCTATATCATTCAGCTCCTTACCTTTTTTCCAGAGGTGGGCGGTGACCGTTTGCTCGGAAATCTTCTCATTAGGTCGCGGATTATTGTTCTGCATGTCGACAACATTTCCCCAGTCGATGTTAGGTGGTGTTTTGCATGCATTTCGAAGGCTTGCCCTGTTTTTCACGCCAATAAGCCAGTTTGAGTAGTGCATCATTAGTGCACTTTTAATGCTAAAGAGCCGACCATTAGCTTAATAATATCTAGTTCCTGCAGGAGCACCACTGGTCCACTCCATTCATGTCAAAGCACAACGTTACCAGGCACCAGTGCATTCTGTACACAACCAATCCACTCTGTCTGCTGTGTGGGGGGAAAAGGCGTGGACCTGCTTACTTTTGCTACACCTCGGCTTCCGTACTAGCTTGTCAGCTGTGCGCATGTTCAGTAATTCATTACATGTTTTCTCTGCTGATGTTGCACTAGATATGTGAATTTGTCAGTGTTTACCTTTCCTTTCTCTTATTGTAGTCAGCGTTTTCAGTCACCATGAAAACAAGATTCACCACCGTGGATATCAGGGCAGTTATTGCCGAGATCAATGCCAAGTACGTGATGTGTGTTATTGCCTCCAGCCAGGTGGCTAAGCTAACCATCGTTCATGTGGATTTATCTACAAATGTTCCTTTACTTTGCTTCATTCTTTCACAGCTACATTGGCATGAGAGTGAACAACGTGTATGACATCGACAACAAGACGTATCTCATCCGTCTGCAAAAGTAAGGACGGTTCGAGACAAACTTGCCTCCAAAAGTTTCACTGTAATGGTGTTTCATATGGCATGGAGCGCTTCAGTAAAGTGGCAATACCACGATATAAAGATACTCTATTATAGCAACAACAACAAAAACCTGTGTTCAAAATTGTGATCATTGTTAATTGTAAGTGAGGGAGTAGTATCAAAATAAAAGTAGGAATTATGCAGTAAAGTGGCCCTGTCACTGATATTTTATTAGCTTACCATATGTTTTGTATACAAAATCTACATCTGCAAAGTAGAACTAGTACTAAAATGTAGTGGAGTAGAAGTATAAAGTAGCATGAATCGGAAGTACTCAAGGACCTACTTAATATAATTGTTGTATTCACCACTTTTAGTCAGTATGTAGAGGCTAACTCTGTGTCATATCTTTACCTCAGGCCTGACAGCAAAGCCATTCTCCTGATTGAGTCTGGGACTCGTATTCACTCCACAGACTTTGAATGGCCCAAGAACATGATGCCTTCCGGCTTTGCAATGAAAGTAAGAACATCTTGTTTATTTAATAAGACTGACCAACTTTGTTTTGTTAATCATGACTATCGTTTTAACCGTGTTGTAGGCTTTTATAATATTTTGATCTGAGATTTAAATCAGATTTCTCTGGTAATTCCATCTACGCCCTAGTTTTCTTGAAGTCCAGCGTGATGAACTCCACCCACACAGTTTGACATGTGACATGTTTTTTGTTTTTTTTATATCCCGAAACAGATTTGATATTTCTGTCAGTATCAGATCAAGCTTCTCGTTGTGATTTTCCTGCATTTGTTTATTAATGTATTAGTTGCGATGAAACTGAATGTTTAAAGCAACTCTCTCCGTAGTGTCGAAAACACCTGAAGTCGCGGCGGTTGACCCAGATTAAGCAGCTCGGGATTGACAGGATTGTTGACATCCAGTTTGGCTCAGATGAGGCTGCCTACCACTTGATTATTGAGCTGTATGACAGGGTGAGGAAACATTATATATCAAACTCCAGGTGATATCAGCTCTCTGTCCCCTAACCATGACATTGATAAATGTTAATGTGCTTGTGTATACGTGCATTTGTTGGTCCGTCCATATCTTTCTTCAGGGTAACGTCATTCTCGCAGACCATGAGTACACCATCCTGAACCTGCTGCGGTTTCGCACAGCGGAGGCAGAAGACGTGAAGATTGTTGTAAGAGAGCGGTACCCTGTGGAAAACGCCCGACCCCCTGAACCTCTCATCAGTTTAGAGCGGTAACCACATCTTTACACGTGCTTGTTGACTTTGTGGAACAGACGGTCATCCATCCGAATGAAAACTAATTCTCTCTCATTGCTTTTTTCATGTAGACTCACTGAAATCCTCAGCAACGCACAGAATGGAGAGCAAGTGAAAAGGGTCCTGAACCCTCACCTTCGTAAGTAGACAGGCAACTGTTCTGAATTGTTGACCTGAAACAGATACTCTTGAGTTAAAAATGTTTTCCGTGTATCATAAATGAACACGCTGAACCTTGTTTTGTGTCCTTTCTAAACACACCTCCAGCCTATGGAGCCACTCTGATAGAACACAGTCTGATAGAGGCGGGACTGTCAGGCTCTGTCAAAGTTGACAGCCAAGGTGATGCTGCACAAGGTACAGTAGATAAATTAAGGTTACTGGCTCATGGTTAATTGCAGTAACAGACCAGTGGATGTTGTGGTTCTAGTTTAAGATTTTACGTTGTTTTTTTTTGTAATGTTTTTTTTCTGTAAGTACAGTATTTGATCGGACTGTCTTTTCAGTTGCTAAAATCCTGGAAGCCCTGCAGATTGCAGAAACCTATATGGAAAAAACAGAAAACTTCAGTGGCAAAGTAAGGGATCTTTTATAAGCAGTCTTTGGTTTTGAGGGAAATTTCTTTAGGATTTGTAATAGATGTGTTATATTCACAAACTATGCTTTATTTCATTCGAGGGTTACATCGTTCAAAAGAGTGAGAAGAAACCAAGCTTAACTTCTGACAAACCCATCGAAGAACTGCTCACGTACGTCTGGTTTTGTTTAACACTAGGGCTGCAACAAACAATCATTTCATTATTGATTAATCAGCATATTATAATCTAGATAAATCTCTTAATTGTTTAGTCTATACTGTCAGAAAATAGTGAAATAATTCCATCCCAGTTTCTCAAAGTCCAAGGTGATGTCTTTAAATGTATTTTGTCAGTTCAAACTCCAAGATATTCAGTTTAACAAATAATCTATAAAACTCTCCTTATTTCAGAGGCTGAACACAGCATTTTCTGCCATTTCTGCATCAAAAATGACCTAACAATTAATAATTATTCAAATATTTGATAATCTATTTTAACATATCTTTGCAGCTCTATTTAACACAGCATTTTTTACTTAACATGCATGTTTTCATCTGTTTTTCTAATAATATGGTTCATAAATTCACGCCAATGATGTCTACTTACAGATATGATGAATTCCATCCATTCCTCTTTGCACAGCATGCAAAGAGCCCCTATTTGGAGTTT
This sequence comes from Bovichtus diacanthus, assembly GCA_943590825.1. Taxonomy (NCBI): domain Eukaryota; kingdom Metazoa; phylum Chordata; class Actinopteri; order Perciformes; family Bovichtidae; genus Bovichtus; species Bovichtus diacanthus. The sequence goes on from CALSBV010012130.1 coordinate 8,539,145, forward strand.
GACACTTTTGACAAGGTAGATATTAGCATGGCTGCTTATTTGGTTTTGTTTCTTGATGCCTTATTTAGAAAAAGAATATGTATCCTTTTTCCTTTTACAATGTAAATTCCCCCTTTTGGCAACAATGTGATATTATACCAATGTGATCCTCTCACTCAGGCTGTAGATGAGTTCTTTTCTAAAATGGAGAGTCAGAAGATTGACATGAAGGCCTTGCACCAGGAGAAACAGGCTCTGAAGAAGTTGGAAAATGTTAAGAAGGACCACGTGCAGAGACTGGAGGCCTTGCACCAAGCACAGGTCAGCATAACTGCAAACAGTAATGTTGGTGTTGAGAAGAATTCACTGACATTTGCAAACACAGGCCAGGCAATTCATTTCCACGTTGCTGAAATACAAGAAATCGTGTGTGTTTCAGGAGGTGGACAGAATAAAGGGTGAACTGGTGGAGATGAACCTTCCTGTGGTAGAGAGGGCGCTGCAGGTGGTGCGCAGTGCACTGGCCAATCAGGTGGACTGGACTGAGATTGGCATTATCGTCAAAGAGGCACAAGCCGCTGGAGACCCGGTGGCGTGCGCCATCAAGGATCTGAAGCTGCAGACCAACCATATCACCATGCTTTTAAAGTGAGACCATCTCCTACAGAACAGGAAGTCCCACGGACCGCTCTGCTTATTGTTACACTTTGGCTCATGTGTGTCTCCCCCTCCCTAGGAATCCATATATTTCTGAGGAAGACCAGGAAGAGGAAGAGAAAAAGGATGTGGTGGAGGAGAAAGGGAAGAAAAACAAAAATAAAGACAAAGGACAGAACAAGAAGTTGCAAGGGAACAAGCCAACGTTAGTGGATGTGGATCTTGGCCTGTCGGCTTATGCCAATGCCAAAAAGTAGGTTTACGTGTAACCCTTTAGACATAGAGTTTGAGCAATATGTGGTGTTGTTTCTACAGCTGATGAACCTTGTCATTGTGCTGTTGTTTTCAGGTACTATGACTTCAAACGCAGTGCTGAAAAGAAGGAACACAAAACCATTGAAGCAGCAGATAAGGTGAGAAAAATGTTTAAAGGTTATGGCGGCAAATTATTGTGTGACGAAAAAAGGATACACCTTTAAGATCAGAGTATGGCAAGTGTTTGTGTTTCTAAGGAGCATTTTCTTAAAACCACTTGCAATTTATTGACACAAGACAGCTTTGCAGTTGACAGGTCATCATGCATTTGTGTAATGTTAAATGTCTATTTTTATCGTCAATTCAAGGCTATGAAATCTGCAGAGAGAAAAACCCAGAAAACACTGAAAGAGGTTCAGACTGTGACCACCATTCAGAAGGCTAGGAAAGTCTACTGGTAAGACACGTCACCATATGTCCCTCTACATATTAGGACTTCGATGCAATGTTTTTGTTAAGTCCATGACGAGCAGCGGAGGCTTTTATTCTCTCAACCGTTTCTCTCCTTTTGGCAGGTTTGAGAAGTTCCTGTGGTTCATCAGCTCAGAGAATTATCTCGTCATCGCTGGAAGAGATCAGCAGCAGAACGAGATGATTGTCAAACGCTACCTCCGGGCAGGTAATGAATAAACACGTTCACACCTTTTTTTTTAAAATAGTAAATACCTTGGCTGGTTTATCCCCTCATGTGTGCCTTTTCCTACTTTGTCAGGAGATATCTATGTTCATGCTGACCTCCATGGAGCGACTAGCTGTGTCATTAAAAACCCCTCAGGTAAACCGCTGCATTTCCATCTGCTGTTTGACCTTATGTTTCCAGTTTGTGAACATACTTAATGATACTTTTTCTACTCATTTGTACGCCTCTCCATCTTTCTGCTCCAGGTGACCCCATCCCTCCTCGTACCCTGACAGAAGCTGGCACTATGTCTGTGTGCTACAGTGCTGCTTGGGATGCCAAGATCATCACCAGCGCTTGGTGGGTTCATCATCATCAGGTGAGTCATCAATATCAGGCATCTACATTTGCTAGCTTGTCATGTTTGTTTATATTCAGTTGTTTCTCTCAGACGCTGCCGAATATAATTACACAAAAATGGTGCACGGGGAATGATGTACGATATGTCAACAGGCTTGATAGAGCTAGGGTTAGAACAAGGTAGTATTTGCTGCTAACAAGCCAACAAGAGGCAAAGTCTATTTTCATATATTTGCTCTTTCTTTATTATCATCCTATTATATAAATGTGGTTATGTAGTTACGTATTCTAGTGCAAAATAACGTAAGTACCCTGTGGAGTTATATTCACATTCAGTGTTTCTGACCAAAACCCATTGTGTGTGTATCCTTGGGGACTAATGTATGTGTTTAGTCCACTCCCTTCATCATCAAACATTAAGTTGTGTTTGTTTTTATATTCCAAATTGTACATTGTTTCCATGTTTGCTAACTTGCAGTCTTCTTATTCCCCGTCTTTGCTGGTGCATTGTTACGTTCCTTTGTGTGTTACATACGAACTAAACTTCTAAAAACCATTTCTAGTACTAGAAATACTTTCGCTACTAGTGACAAAAACTCCACAGAGTAACTTTATTATATTTATTTTATTTAATAGGGACAAAGACGGTATACATTGAGAATTTCGCAACAAATATCCAATGAATTGCATCACAGCATTCACTGCTACTCCTAGTTTCCAATGCCCGTCCCTAGATGGGCATTTAAAATAACAAATATAAAACAGGTGCAGGGTGCGTTATCAGACATGAGGACATAAAAATAGACTACAAGCAGCAAAATAAATAAATCCTGACATTGATATAGTTCAAATGTTGCCATTATTTATTATTAATTAGCAGTGTTATATCTGCGATTCCCGTTCAGGTGTCTAAGACGGCTCCCACTGGAGAGTACCTGACCACAGGAAGTTTCATGATCAGAGGTATGACACACTGAAGTTTAACGTGGATACAGTTTGTAACGCACTATAATTGCTAAGGATGATGTCTAACCTTTGACATGTTTCTCTCCAGGAAAGAAAAACTTTCTGCCACCTTCTTACCTAATTATGGGCTTCGGATTCCTCTTCAAGGTAAAATACAATCGTGAGCTGTGAGTGCATGTTTAATTCTTTGTCTTCACACATTTAAATTTCACGCCTTGTCTCTTTGCAGGTCGATGAGCTGAGTGTGTTTCGGCACCGAGGGGAGAGAAAGGTGAAGACTGTAGAGGAGGACATGGAGGACGTCACATCCAAAGCTGCCGAGCTGTTAGAGGAGGGAGAGGAGCTGATAGGTAGCACGTGCCAAATGATTGACTTAATTTACTGTGCATGTATCAACCACAACCAGCTGTTGTAGCGGATTCTCTTGCCTTCGCAGGTGACGACAGCAGTAATGAGGAGGGAGGAGATGAAGAGATGGAAAAGAAGATTAAAAAGGTGGTTGAGAGGGACGGAGGTGCGAGCGTAGAACTGGCCGCCGTTCCTGAGGAGGAGAACATGGAGGCAGAGGAAGAGGAGGGTGGAGATGAAGACAGCGGGGAGGAGAAGGAGATGAAAAATGAAGAAGAAAGCGAAGAATTTAGCTTTCCAGATACGACCATCTCCCTTTCTCATTTACAGCCCAGCAGGTAATACAATGCTAACACTGTTAGACTGGAAAGGCCCAACGTTCTACAAACCACATAGTTCGTGGCACATGACACTGAATGGTACTTGATGAAAGTGTCTCTCCTTATTTCTAGAAATACTCAGAACCCTGGTTTCAAAAAGGAAGTGACCACTCAGGTAATTAGTTGCCATCTTAGGACATATACATTACAACAGTTTCATCCAAGGAAAATTATAAATACTCGTGTTTATTCATTAACTCTTCTACAGGCTGAGGTAGACTCACAGGGGCCGAAGCACATGACTGCCAAGCAGAGAAGGTGAGTGAATGTGATGAAATACAACTTCTTCCCGTTGAGCTCTTACCACAAACTTAAGGCGGGTGGTGTTGAGACATTTGGTTGGTTTAAGAAAAAAACGTAACAAGTGATAAACAGAGGAATTTATTTTATGTAGTCACTGATTTTAAACCTCAGGTGTTTTTGTCTTTGCCCGTAGAGAAGAGAAGAAGAAGAAGCAGAAACATGAAGGTTGTGACGCAGAGGAGAAGACTGAGATTGTATCTGTTGGATCAACAGTTGATCAGGGATCCAAAGGTGGAGGAGGTCCCCCCCAGCAGCCACCGAAGAGAGGCCAAAGGGTAAGAATGGAGTATGATAAGACAAGATGTTCTTCTCTTCGCACTTAAACAATTCAGTGCTTTTAAGTTTACAAATCTTTCCAAAGGAGATAACATTTACAGCAGAAGGAAAAAAAATAAAATACGCGACTAAAACCTACACAAAAAAGGAATAAAACCTAGAACAATTATTCAAAACATGACAGAAATAATGTCTCGGACAACGTGAAGCGTTTTTGAAGAAATACCTATTGTGTTTTATGTCAAAATGAGTTTATTTGATGGATCAATCTTGAACCTCGACTGATCCGATAGTTTGGTGTTGCTTCTGTTGGCATTTCTCCCGTTGTCACTGCAGAACAAGTTGAAGAAGATCAAAGAGAAGTACAAAGACCAGGATGAAGAGGACAGGGAGCTGATGATGCAGCTGCTCGGGGTGAGGATGAAGGAAAAAAAACGACCCATGACACACAGCCGTTACTATGTTCTGTACGGTGACACGCCATCTGCAAATGCTTTAGTAGTAACTGCAACTCGGGTCTACACGGTTGTCACGTGCACAGTCCTTGAGACGGACACAATAAATACCAGTATCATCGCTTTTCTTCTGTAGTCAGCTGGTTCCACTAAGGAGGAGAAGGATAAGGGGAAAAAGGGAAAGAAGGGGAAGGGGAAAGATGAACCCGTCAGGAAACCACCCCCCCAGAAACAACCCCCGAAACCTCGTAATGTGGAGGCTGCACCAAAAACAACAGGAGAAGGAGGACAGGGCGATGAGGAGAGACAGCCTGGGGAGGAGGCAGGTCCTGCTGAACAGGAGGACAAGGTACGTGACACAGCAAAAAGGTCCAATACCAGAGTATGACAATGTACTAATGATGCATATTTACACTATATTCAAAGATGTTCATCAGCGGTGTCTTCTCTTTTAGGAAGATGATGTGGACCAGGACAACCCCGGAGCAGAGGTGGGTTCATCATGTAAACAGTTTGGGGATGAATGCATTTTTTTTTTATTCGGCCTCGTTCATTTTAACCGACCAGTAAGTTTACTGCTGCATTAGTCTAAATTTAGTTTTCCTTTGTGCCGCCTCAGGAAGCAGAGAATCTGCTCACCTCTCTGTCGGGCCAGCCTCATCCTGAAGATGTGCTGTTGTTTGCTGTGCCAGTCTGTGCTCCATACACCGCCCTTTCCAACTACAAGTATGTGCCATTAGCTTTGTTTGGGTGTCCGAGACAAAGGGAAGCCTGCAGGGGCTAAATGACTCATTTGTTTTCCACAGACACAAGGTGAAACTGACGCCAGGTGCTCAGAAGAAAGGAAAAGGTATAAATAGTGATCCATTATAATATTCATAAAGCCTTTGCTGAATGCTTTTTACTTTTACTGAACGTTATTGCTTTTAGAATTGATCATTTTTTTTGTTCGTACCAGCTGCACGCACTGCAGTTCTCAGCTTTGTGAAAGCCAGAGATGTCTCAACCAGAGAGAAAGACCTGTTCCGCAGTGTCAAGGTAAAGAAGTTAACTGCATTTTTACTATCATTTGTATTGAAGTTGAATAACATACTATACTATGACTTTTTTTTCTTTTTTATGACACGCTATACTGTGACTATTTAATGACTTTTTTAGTCATAGTATAGTATGTAGGAAAAAAGAAAATCATAAAGTAATAGTATAGCATGTCGGATATACTATGATTTTTTTTCCTTCTAAATACTATGACTTTTTTAATGCAGACGATCGTTATCGGCAGATATTCAATATAAGAATTGTGATCAGGAGATCGGCATTCATGCTTACTAGTTGCCGATCCCTGTTACATTGTGAACAAATCCCTTTTGAAATCATGAATGTCTAAAAAAACTGGATAGTGTTGGATAAATGTCTTAAAACAGTCTAGTATGCCATTAAAGTGTTTTCTAAAGAAAAGAAAAAAAAGTCAGTTTGCCATAAATGTAATGCTACAGTAGGTCACAAAATAACGTTAAATATAGTATAGTTCAGGGATTTTCCGCTTGCTTTTCACTTTTGCTTCTGGAAGTTGCATTAGTCATTTTTCACTATTTTCCGACAACTTAGACTAAACGGATTGGAAAAAAAATGATAGGACAGATGAATCTTTAATCAATCATCATTAGTTGCAGCCCTAATCACAGGGTAGTTTGTTTTTCTTGATGTTACAATTCAACTGTCTCCCTCCTATATCGTGTGTTGCAGGACACTGATCTCTCCAGAAACATGCCAGGCAAAGTTAAAGTGTCTGCTCCAAACCTGCTGGCTGCCAAGAAGAAATGAGAGATGGGTGAACACAGAGCCGGGGGACTCTGCCCACTTCATCTACATTTCAAGCATAATCAATACAGTACAGCGCTCCTGTTGGATATCAATCATTGTATTTGTTCATCAACAATTTGTTTGACATAAAAAACATGTAAATTAACAAAGCCGAACAGAACACAACTCATGGTATGTGTTTATTCTTTGAGTACGAAGTAACAATATGCATTGTATTCTACAATAAAAAACATCAAGGGAACATTGTGCAAACCAGGCAAATACAAACAAAGCCCTACTGACATTAGGCATTTCAGTGCAACTTGGCTCAACATCCAATACACTCGCAGTATTTTAAGTTATTGTTTAAATACAATTAAAATGCTACAGGAGCCACTTATGACAATTTAAAAGGCTTCAAAAATAAGAATAAAGAACCCACACATTTCCTCACAGATATAAATACCTATACATATATGTGTATATATATATAAATAAAAATGAACATTTCTGTGGCTTCAGAGGAGATAGTCTTGCGTAACAAAGCACTAGTTTTAGGTCTGTGAGAACTGAAAGTATCCAAGATTTAGCAAACATCTGTATGAAGAATCATGCCAAACATTAGTTATAGCAATCATTAAAGTAATTTAGCTCCCTAAGAAAAATCTGCACTGTTAAAGCAAACCTGTTTCAGCCTTACACTGTTGTGTTTAATGACATTTCACTAATTTTAGGTCAATTTTTGAGGAAGACCAGTGAAAACCACAATTTCAACCAACAACTGGCTTATGCGTTTGGTTTATAAAAAAAAAAAAAAAAGAACCAAAACTCTTTTCTCGACTCTTGGGTACAACTACAGGATGTGCTATAATCTCACGAAGGAAAGGGAAGTCCTGCCTCTTTCCCAAACTAGATTTCCCCCCACGAGCCTCAACACAATGCCCTTTCTCACAGGGCTGCTTTCAGTGGTCTTCCTGAAAAGCAGATCATGAGTGGGATTTTCTGTCCATATTCTAAAGCTGAGAAGCTATTTACTACTGCACTGGCTAGCACAATATAACCACCTTGTTTTAACAAAAGGTTAAAAAAAACACACAAAAACAACCAATTGTCTTCTAGCATTAAACAACAAAAGCTCCCTGGAATGAAACACAGAAGCCCCGTCAGAGCTTCACTATACTTGTAGTTTCTATATGCTGACAAAAATAAGAAGTTTTCTTATCCAGCACAGTAGTAAGTAGCATCCATTTCTCTTAGAACACGGAATTAAAAACCACGCTATATAATTGAGCTTTTCAGAAGGATTAATTAAAGAAGTCCTCCTGAAAAAGAATGCCGAGCAAATAAATCAAAAACAAAAACTAACCCAAAAAGTAGTGCAGGTCTTCTGCTCTCTCTTACATGCTGTGCATCACCGGCACTGCTACTCCACTAAAAAAAGGTTCTACTGGCTTTTTAACAGTTTGACATAAGATAATAAACAGAAAAGGTAATGAACAGCTTTGAGGATAGTCTGTGAACTTTAGCGTGCGCCAGTCAGGACCCATTTCCAACAGTTCCACAGCTGTTCACTATTGCTTTGAGATTTTGTTTTTATTTGTCCACACACATTAAACTAATGCTCCAACAGGACTACCTGCTTTGAGAATAGAACTCATCCATACATACATATTCTCCTGTAATCCTCTAGAATAGATTGACGGCTTCCTCTTAGCCTAGGAGCCCAGTGTGTTGACCCGTGCCATTCTCTGTTTGAGGCTGTGCAGGAGGTGTTTAGGCAAGCAGTCCCAGTAACTAGACAAACGCTCCCTGTGCTGCAGAACGGCCTCCATACAGAACCTGGAGTGGGGAGAGGCAAATATGAGCACAAAAATAATAAAAATGAGACGTCTCAGCTTCGGGCGTAAAATAAGCTCACACTCACCGGACTAGTGATTTGGGCTGAACGTTGAAAACCAGCAACTCATTGCTGTGAGCCTGTGGAGTTTATAAAAAAATTTTTTTAAAAAAAAGGTTCAATAGAAAGGATTTTAATGCATGTAAAAATGTATGCTACATTAAAATATGACTTACAGCTCTGTGATGAGACAAGAGGTTGTTGGCACACCCTCCAAACACAAACACCTCCCCATCAGGACCGGAGCACGCTGTGTGCCAGAGCCTGAAATACACAGCACAATGTCATCCCCTAGAGTCATTTTTTATCTGAAATTTAATCAAAAAGCGTGCGCGCAGTAGTGTTCACAGTAAGACGAGAGGATTACCTCGGGCTCTCTGTGTGACTGTGTTTAAAAGGCTTCCATTCATTTTTGCTTACGTAGTACAGCCAAGCGTCACCTGAAAAGCACATAATAACTGTGAGACTAGCGATCATTTTTCAAAGGGGATTATTTGCTACTCCAGAACAAGGGTCAAACTCACTCAGTGTCTCTCTGTCTGTCGTGAAACCTCCAAATAAGAAGATGTGGTCTGGTGACACAGGAGTGAAGGAGTGCCAGGACCGGCCCACAGGACCCTGCTGAGGAACACTCCTGCAACAAGGTCAGAGGGGAACATCAGGGCAAGAAAGAAAAGAAAAAAGAAACACCCCCACAACTAAGAGGCTTAAGGGTTAGCATGTTACAATGAGGGGGAAAAAAAAGTGGAAGGATGATGCATAACATTTGAGGCACGTTAGTTTTGAACATCCGCAGAAGATGAGCTGATATTAAGATGTTTTTTAACTATCGTCTTCCCAGATTATTCGATGGTGGGACCTACGTAAATGAAAGGAACAACGCTTACATTTCATGCCACTCCCATGTGTCCAGGTCAATGTAGTACAGGTCATTAAGTCTGTAGTTCTGTGGACCAAAGGAGACGGAGATGGGAGTTGGAATTAATCATTTTATAGCGAACAGGTAGTTAATATAAACTGTATGCCAAAAATCCACAACAAAGAGGCTAAACCACACCCACATCTTGAATTCCTAGTCCTTACCTTGTATCGTCCCCCAAACACAAAGCCTCTGTTTCCAACTGTGGCACAAGCATGAGCTGCTCTGGGTGACGGCGTGTTCCCCTACATCAGGCCATACCAACAGAGAGAAAATGGATAATGTCACATTTTTTCCCAGTGTTGTTTATTCTAATGTTCCTTAAAACTCTCAACTTCCGATTATGGCTGGATAATGACAGGCACAATGGATGAAAAATGAAGAGGCTAAAAAGGAGGATGAGGCTTTTGTTTGCCGAGGGCAAAATGGGTGGCGTCTGTGCATGTGTTTACCGTGGTGTTGGGCTGGCTCCACGTCGATGTCTCCAGGTCCAGGATGTGGATGTGGTTGTTCCAGCCTCGTCCAGGGCTGTCCCACTGCAGCAGCAAACAAAAATACAATTTTTTTTTTTTTTTTTAAAAATCAAATGCTATGAAAATGTGTCTTTACAGGAAATACACACTCCATCTTTTTTTTGTTTGACTTGCTTTTAAATATTTTCCTTTAAAAACTTATACAACGTAGAAATAAACACTGCTAAAAAAGATGCACCACTTAAAAGTCTGTGTTTATCATGTGAGGAGGATTTTTGTTTACAAACCACAAGTGACGATGATTCATCATATTCAAAGGTCCCTTGATGAGTTCCTTGTGCAGTGTAGCCGTAGCCCCCAAAGAATATAAGTCTGTGGAAATGATATCAGACCAAACTCACTGAAAATGTCTCCCCCAAGATAACAATCTGTGATTACCCTGGTGCATTTATCATTTTGTATTAACCACTTATCCTAGGGTTAACGTGATCACATGGCTGAAACGTGATGGCCACATTAAAATGTTCTCAAGTGCGCCAGATGTTTAACAGCAACTCATTTATGCCAAAAGACCACATTTAGTATGATAAGGAAATCTGGTATGGACATACTTTGTGAAAGTATCTAACAGTATACAAATGAAATGTTTAGATCACATGAACAATCACACTTTAAATCATTAGTCAAAGTGAGGATTTTTGAAAAATGTGGAAAACTGGCATCATTGTTCCTATTAAATGTCTTCCATATTTATTTAGTTGTACACTGCATATGCGTGCCCATCTGTGATAACACTTCCACCATAGGAAATTCTAAATTTCAGTTGCGGGCACAAATGGTCGAAAAATGTAGGGGGGGAAAAAATCTAGTCACATCTAACCTGTTCTTCTGAACCCAGCACCCTAGCTTGTCCTTGCAGGATGGAGGGAGTCCTTTAAGATCCCTCATTTCCTCCCAAACAAGGCTGGGAGCTCTCAGGGGCAGGCGGTAGATCTGCAAAGCACAACACAAAATGCAGGAGTTCTGAAATATAAAAATATAAACAGCAGGCTGACCCTGCTTCAAGGTCTCGTGAGTAAACAGGATGCAAATCATTTGAAAAATAACAGAAGAAGACGTTAAGAGATTTGCTTAATGCAACACAAAAAACGTACCCTGTTTGTGTTTCCCCTGGTGTGATGACCTCCAAATAAGTAGAGGACTCCATCAACACACACCCCACAGCTGCCCGACATGGATGTGTGCAGGTTACCTCCGGCTACATGCTTTGCCCTGTGAACATTCAGGGTTTTTTAGGGGGTTTTTTTGTGTGCAAATTACATTTCGACAATTTAGTGCTTGATGACAATGGTATCATTATGCAAAATGTAAATGTAACTGCTATTACCATACTCCTGACTCCATGTTGTATGTCCAGATCTCATTTCTCGGCAGATACAAGTCAAAGAATCCGTGGTTTTGAGCATTCTAGTACAGAGGGAGAATAAAATGTCATTTAAATAAATATGGAGACTGTAGTAAACGTTCATAAATATAATGAAAAATGCCAGACTAAGTACATTGACTCAAGTACAATTTTGAGGTAGTTTTTTTTTCTTTTCCTGCCACTTTCTATTTCTACTCCACTACATTTCAGAGGGAAATATTGTACTTTTCACTACATTTATCTGACAGCTTCAGTTACTTTACAAATTAAGATTTTTGACCATAGAAACTCTTTTGATAAATGTCTTCTTTTTCTTTTTTATACAAAAATAACTTTTTCAACTTCTCAAGAGTGAGTGCATCGAGTACTTTTACCTTTAATACTTTAAGGACATTATCCTATACTTGCATAACTTACTTTTTGATGCAGTACTATTACTTGTAACAGAGTATTTTTACAGTGTGGTATTAGTACTTGTACTTCAGTAAAGGAACTGGATACTTCCTGCAACACTGCATTTATCTAATGAGCTCCTTACCTTGTATCCACCCCAAACATACATGATGTTTCTGTCAACCACTGCTATATGACCACTGCGCTCAGCTGGGGTATCCAACTCAAACGATTCAGATACTTCAGTGTCCAGGGGCTGTTCATCCTCCACCTCCTCCTCTTCCTGCTCCTCTTCGTCTTCCTCATCCATGTCGTCATTTACCATCCAAGCAAACAGTCTCTCATCTTCATCTCCGTCTGAGTCATTGTCATCCTCTCCGGCGGGCAGATCTCCAATGTCTTCCTCCATCTCTGCCATTCTCTCTGCCATGTCAGTGTTCACGGTCTCCTGTCAGGGCGAGGCGCGATGGAGAAATCATCCAAGTTACTAGTATTTCTTTGATTAACTTAAATCAGTTAACGTGAGCTAGTTTTTCCCAATAATCTAATTTAGAAAACATAGAACGAGCCACATTTGAACCCCTGTGCACAGTGTAGAGTTTCTACTAGCGTTAATGTTAGACCCACACCTTAAACTTTTGAATCCACTTTTACTCACTTTGTTTGTGATGGTTCAGACAATTTAGGGCAACGGACCAGACAACGTTAGCTGGCAGCTCGATTACCGCTGACCTACTTTGCTAGCTAAACCATTTAGGATACTAAATCATTGTTAAAGGTTAGCTTAGCTTTTCCATTTGAGAGAGGACGAACGGGAAGCCCACATTAACTGATATATTTGATTACAATTCGCTAAACTACTTAGCTGGTCACAAAGATAGCGAACACGTAACAGCTGTTCGTCAGTTAACGCCGTTAGCTTAACGTAACAAAGCGTCTGTAAACTTGAACATACAAAACATTCATTCAGTGTGAGAAATGCTCTCAAATTAGGTTGGTCACGTTAAGTGTCCAAACTCACCTACAGATAATTGCCGTTTTGGGTCAAATGTAATCGCGTGCGTCGTTACCTTGTATTGTCAGATGTTTGTTTTTCCTGCAAATTTCAAAAGCAGTACGCCATGTATTTGAGGTCATCACAAGCAAACTGGGGGCACGACCGGAAGTTGTCGTCTTCTTAAATCTGCCATCTTGATAAGGTCGGAATAGAAAAAGACAACACTGTCACCTGGGCACATAACTGTTTTTGTTTCTCTTTTTTCTACATGGTGGTTTTTAGCACCTCCCACGTACACTGTCAACTCATTCATAAAGAGTTCCAATTTTTTATTTTTATTTTTTTTACTTCAGACGACGTTGACAAGTGATTTTCAAAGTAAAAGTCTTCACTTTGTTAACCCCATTAACCATTTATATACATCAATAGTTCATTGCTTGCGAATATGAAGAATAGGAGTCATAATTTGGCACTATCTGATGAGTGCAATTTCATTAAAAAACAAAAAACTATAGTCTGCCTCAGAGGTTCTCAATTGTATTTCAGCCAAGGACCCCTAAAGACAGAGAATATACCGGCTGGGACCTCTTTATCTATGTCCCTTGGAATCATTTTACAAAGCCTATTTTTACACTACATAGTCTTAGTTATGTAAAAGAACAACGCAACATAAATGTATTAGAAAGATATTAGACATGCTTTTAAAAATATTTCCACCATTCTAACATGGAATAACCATGAAACAGTGCAATTAACATCAGTAAGCTGCAAGTAACCCTCTATCTAAAAGAAAATATCAGAAGCAAATCAAGAGAGAGGGCTAATTTGAAGTGCATTTCAGAACAAACATACATATATCAAGAGATGTGTGAAATTAAGCGTTTCATTCTAGGATAAATAAACCATTGATCAAAGATGTGTCGGGAGCTCTTGGTCATTAGCCTTGACAAAGACCTAAAGTGGTCAAAACATGTTGGTTTTTTAATGATTTAGTCACTAAAATAATGGCCTTTTATTATGTCCTTCCTCGTTTTTACATTTAGGATTGCCTCCCTGTTAAAAAATATTATTCCTTTTAACTATAAAGCCTTTTGCAAAAAAAATCTGAAACTTTTCAAGGACCCTCTGGCAGAGTGCCACACACCCCACTTTGAGAACCAACCTTGAAGACTTGCAAGGTAGACTATAGTTTTGAGGTTGCTCAAAGTAGGGCTGATCATTGTGCATACCCAAAGATGTTTAGTACCAAGAATAAAACCTTTATTATTCATGACAGAACATACATACAGATAAATACAAAATAAAACACTACAGCACTTTGATTACCAATCCACTTTAAGAAAACAGTATAATACATAAGCAATGTACAAAACAATTGAAAAGGATCCATTTTTTTAATTTTAGAGTCCTTGAAGTTTGCTGTGAACACACAAGAACACAACTGATTAGTATGAGCATTAGTGATGGTTGAAACTACAGTTTTCTGTAGTGAATGACTTCAAGTTAAAAGTTAAACCTCAAGAACACATCCCACCTGTCCTCAACAGTTCTGCTAGATGGGTAGTAAACCTTAAATGTGAAGCCACTTTTTGGGAATGAGCCCTGTAGAAATAAATGAGTGACAAATTATATCAGTGACAAATACAACATGAGTCCATATTAAGACAAGACCATGATATAATGTTTAAAAAAAAAAAAATCTTTTGTCATTTTCTGTCAAAGAATCATTTTTAGGTGGGTTTTTGTTCTTACCGGGTTGACACAGAGGCAGTCTGTGTTTTTGATGTTGAATGGGTCGTATTTGTCTGCAAAGATGATGACATCAGGGACTGGGTAGACACGCAGGGAGTAGTCGTATGCCCAGAATACAGGACTGACATACAGAGGCAGTGGAGTCAAGTGACCCTGGGATAGGATGGTCTTAACAAACTGGGGAGAGGAGGAGGAAAATGACAAAATCATTTATTTACAAAAATATAAGGACATATTACATTGTGTTTTGTCAGATATGAGAGCAGGCTGGGTAGTTTACAAACATCTTTTGCAGCAACAACTCATTGACAAACTTAAAAAACTAGATAAAAGGCCAATAAAACCTCTGACAACAAACCTAATAACATTGTATGTGTTTAAAGAGAGGATTCAGTTCAAGAAGCTGAAACTCACATGGTTTGGAATGTCAAGATTGTTATTGGGCAACCGGACGCAGTTCCTGCACATCTTGTTGACCAGGTCTTCTCTGATAATGACGATCTCCTGGCTGCAGTACTGGATCCTGACAGGAAACACAAAGCGGTTAAATTTTAGTTTCTAGAACAGAAGTATTGTCAAAATGTCAAGGCTCCAGTCCCAATTTTCTCAAAGGTTTAGAAATCAACCTTGAATACAGCAGAACCCCGATCACTCTACCTAAAAACATGTTTTACCTGCATGGGTTAGTAGTGAACACTGAAAATGGCACCCTCTGTTTGAACTCCTCCGTGATGTGATCTGCCAAGGGAGGCCTAAGAAAAACATATTTATCCACATGTCCAAACCACTGAACAAAACTCGCAAAATGATATCAAAAAGCAGATGTCTCTGAATTTTTACCGTGGCAGGATGGTGCCTGGACCTGGGTCTTCTGGGCCAGGAACAAACACAAAGCGACAACTGCAGAATAAAAGTGAAGAAAATTCAACTCAAACGCGTTGAAACTTAAATAGTTAAAAAGGTGCCCATAGGAGTTTTTTCTTTAAAATTATTATAAACAAACAAAAGTTATGTTTACATTCAGTGCTGCTCAACGAAACGCATTGTGTGTATTGTGCCTTGATCTCTGACAAACATGCATTTCCTTCCTCATAAAATAATTGCAATGCTGATTGCTGATCAAGCATTTTAAATCCAGAAATGTTTTCATCCATGTTAACTAGTTTGCAGTCTTCTTCTTTGCCTTTGGCAGCGCATTGGAGCAGATCTTGGCATGTTGCTGCAACCCGTAGACCTTTGAAATAGTGTGAACCCATTGGCTCGCGTGAACTGTGTCACCTGCATGTGCATTCTCATACACCTGCACAAGAGTGACTAAAACAGGAGCCTACTCATAGAAAAACACAGCTCCATAGCGCTACTAGAGGTCAAAAACTTTACAGGGAACCTTTAAGAATAAACCAGAGGAGACTAGAGTAACAATTCTATCAGATCCTACCTGCTGTGAATGCTGGGGTAGGAACATATGGCATCAGCAAGAGCCTTCAGTGACTCTAAAAAGAGAAAAATAAATTGGATTCTGAAATGCTGTCCATTAATCCCTTCATTACACACAAAGATCTAAAATCTACAGTATGTTATGAGTGATGAAGAACCAAAAGTCTCACCTTTGAGTGATTTGATCTGTGTCTTCCCATATGGGGCAGAAGAGAAGTTACCACACAAAATGAAACATGTGGGAGGCATCGAAGCATAGCCTGTAAGAAAAAAAACAAAGTAAGGCTAAATGTGATCGATGTCTCATTAAGTACATATTTTGGACATGTAAAGTCTGAGACTATGATGCAACACCTGAGAACATGACATTGAGCTTTTCCATCACTTCAACACTGTCCAGCCACACATCAGAAACAATTACAAACATGGCGTCTTCATTCTCCTCCTCCAGCTGCTTCAGCTTAGCTGAGACCTTCACCGAAGTGGTGGATGGACCACCAAAGAAATTCAGGTTGCCATAGTATGCTCTGGAAATAAAGCGAGGATCGTCAGTGACTCACTGTTCTCTTACATGGAGCCGTGTCGCTTCTAAACAAAACTATTTCTACAAGAGTTAAGTACCCTGTAAAAGGTAACTTAATGCTGAACTTCGGGGTGTCGTGATATACCAGTATTGACGAATTACTAAATTATTATTATTAAATATGATTAATAATACACATATATTGTGTAAATGATTCAGCGCTTCATAAATCATTAGTTAAGAGATTTTATCATGGTTACAGACTCTCGAGTTTAATTCATTTGCCAAAAGTTGGAGATGAATTTGAAGTTTTTTTTCAAACTTTCTAGAAATATTGGGATAATATTATTATCGAGAATTCTTTTGGCCACGATAATTGTGTAGTGAAAATCAGCTACCGTGTCATCCCTTCCTGAACTTAAACCTGAAATGCATCATATTCAAAAATGTATATATTGTTGTTCATTTGCCCCATTAGTTCAATGACATTTTCACTGCATATCAAACACAAGGTAAAACGACGTCATAAATGTCACACTAGGTTCTCCATCACCTTTGTTTTAATTTCAACATGTGAAAAGCTACAGACTAACTTCCATATCTAATGTCAGGTTGCAGATATTGCTACACTGACAGCTCACTACTTTAGCTTGCAATGAAAGCTGTTTTTCCCCCCGATCTACTGACCTTGTGCCTGATGACGACTCTGTTGGTGGAAACCCGAAGCCATTGACGTGGAAAACCGAGTCCTCGTACCAACCTGCAGGACAAAGTGCATAACTTCTAATAATGTATGTAATAATATTTAGTTTTAACCTTACTGCATCTGTTTTCGTTTTCTTTACTATAGTTGTAGCAGTAGTTGTTATCTCACCCTCTGCTAGTACAAAGCAGGATTCTGTATACAGGCCGTTATGAAACTGGTGAGAACCTAGTCAAGGACACATACATTTATTTTAAAAGCAACAATATATTGTATAAAGGAGTTTTTGTTGAGCAGCTCCAACAAACATATGGAAGGATATTGCTTTGGACAAGTCCAGCTGTATTGTTCCACTTAGGTCCTCCAGGTAAAATTTACCCTGAAAAAAAATTAAGAAATGTTTCAAAACTAGATGAAAATATACATTGCACTAAATAAAAGACAGGAAACTTTTCATCACTAAATCACCTCTTTCAGTTGCGTGATCATCCCTAGTACAATCACCTCTCCCAGTTTAGCTGTGCTGCCAAGCAGCGCTTCAATTGTCTTGAGCTAGAAAAGACAAATCACAAAACAAAAAAAAAGGATCAAAATCTGTTAGTCAAATGCAAAACAGTAACACGTGTTTTATTTTCAATTAGAGTTTTAATATTTGTTACCTGAAATTTGTTTTGACCCTCTTCAACAGCAGATCCTATTGCAGGTGGGGTGAAGAGCTGGTGCCGATGTATACGCTACAAAAAATATTTCTGTATAAATACAACATGCAAGCTACACATACTTCACATAATGGACATAGCAGCAAAGAGATTGGGTCAAGTTCCCCATTGTGGAAATTTGATAATGACCGCAGCTCACTGACCTGTTGTAAGATAGTGTAGCGCTCCCTGAAGAATTCAGCTTTGTCTTTGGCCAAACCACACAGACTGGATGCTGAATGGCTTGTCATACTAATGCTGAACGAACAAGCCAACATGAAAACTTTTAAAACTTTGTCTGCAGTGCATGTGCTCAAAACACCAGCAGCAACAAAAAAAGCAATTATTATTTAAATGATGTCAGGGTTCATTTTGACACAAAACAAGAAACTGTAGCTTTACTCACGGTACAAATTTCTTCCGCTCCACACTGTAAATGAATCTGGGCACATCAAAGGCTCCAATGATGTTGAAAACATTATCTCTGGAAGAGAGTTAAAAACAACTTTTAGCTTAAGCTATTCAACCTAGCACAATGGAGTTTGTAGTGCAATTGTTGCATTATGATCGGTTAATCAAAAAGAAAAACACTTACATGGTTTCATCACAAGACTGAGTGCAATCCTGAACAGCACTCTCCAC
>CALSBV010012130.1:8607465-8659539 GCA_943590825.1 Bovichtus diacanthus
CCATAGTCCATAAATGTTTGTAGAAATGCAGGAAATGGGATTCAAATTGAGAACATTGGCGGAGGACCCACAGACCCCCTGTTTTGTGTCCCCCCCCCCCCACTTCTCAAACCAAAGTTACAACCTTGTATGTGACTGCATTTTGAGTGTATGATTGCTTCAATGAAGGTGAAAAAAATATGTAAAGATATATATTTTTGAATCCTCCCTCTATTAAATTTGGGAAAGAAGTTGTTTTCTACATTTACACAATCACTAGGATTATTATTATTATTATTATTATAACTTTCAGCCATACAGTAATTTTAGCATGTAACTGGTCCTCTAAGGAGATTTTTATTTTGATAAGAAAAGAAAACCGGAAGTTGTCATTTTCTTTCTGGTTGTTTTGACACTACAGGTAGGATGTCAAAGAAAGTTTATCTGTATTCTGCCTGTGTTAGGCAATGTCACGTACACGTGATGTTATGGATTTAACAACATGTCAAGATAAGTTCATTGTAAGTATATTTTACAGAGGTTTTCTTAAACCTCTGTAAATTCCTTAGTATCTTTACAGTACGTATGACAGAGAGACAGTACAGCATTTGGAAAACAAAGAGGAAATAAAGAACCACAACAGTTTTAGATTAAGAAAACTTTCAACAGCTAAACGTCTTGGAAATATTTCCTGAGAGCTGCTGCAGTGTCCCTGTTCCATGGACTGAAGAGATTTTGGAGAAAAAGCAACAGTACTTTTAGGTAAAAATGACAAAACACTTAATAAATGTTTTGCTTGTTTTTCTCCAGGGTGACATTTGCATATTACATATTTATATACACATTTATTTTTGCAATGCCACATGAAATGTATTTGCAGTTATGTCTATGATTAAATGGCATGGGAAAATGTTTTGTCTGATTTGGATTATTAGACTAAACAATATTAGCAATGCTGCAGTGGCAAAAACAAACTATAAAAAATTAACATTACAAAGAAGAATATATGTCAAAAGTTTGTTTATTACTGTATCAAAAATCATAGTGTTGCACTAAGTAGCAGTAGGCTGATGTGTTTAAATGTGGCTGAATCTTGTCATCAAGTTGGATGCTATAACTGCAATTTTACCGCTGTTAAATAAGAATTGGGTAAATACAAAACCCATGGGTGATGCAAATTTTTTCAAACACTATAATATAATGTTACTTTAGTTCAGGAAATTCTGAATAAATACAGTAACTGTAACCGTTATTTGCCATCGAGTGTTAGGAGATTTTCTTTTATCATTTCAACATTGTCTTCTGGAAATTGCTGTATCCCATCTGCAGATAAACAATAATGTTAAGCTTTATATTGGTCATAGTACAGGATATGAACACAAAAGACACATCCGTTGAGACAAACCACAGTGTAACTCAACATCACAACAACAGGCAGAAAGCTTTTATTTTGACGAGCAAAAAGGGACCGGAAGTGGTATTTTGTTTTGCAACTGTTTTGACAGATTATGGGAGTAGACTACAACGAGACATATTTTTTTGCTATTCTATGTGTTGGTGTTCACAATATGAGAAAAAAACTGCGCGACAACTAAAAGCCTACTGTATCACGTGAGCATGGTTATCAGTGTTTTTTGTGGAAATACATATTTAGAATATTTCTGTATTGTTGACACCGTTTGTTGTTTTCCCGGCCAGTATAACAGTCAGCCCCTCCGGACACAACGTTACGTGGCTTCCAATTTTGTACATATACCATAGTCTATTAATAACTAATGTTTATGTTAAGCCGATGACAACAACATGAGGAAAGAAAGCTGTTGTGTGCCAGCTCTGCTCGCAGTTATGTCTTACCATTACAACAGCAGCTGATAATGTAGGTGGCGTTTTAGACAGAGTCTTTTTAAAATATATAGTGTTAGGCTCAAACGAACACCTTGCCTTTCTAATAATAACAGCCAGTCATGGATGCCGCATCTGAGAGGCACTGCTCGGAGCTGGTGGCCCGGGAGAGGAGCGGACACACGGCTGTGGTCGAGGAAAACCTGCTCTGTGTGTGGGGCGGCTACATGGTGAGCAAAACAAACAAACATGACCAAACCAGCTGTTTAACGTGTTTTTAAAAAAATAAAAAATAAATGTTTTAATTCGTCATACAAGGGAAATAAATAGTCTACATTTACTCAGTTACTCGATCCTATAACGTTATTAACATTTCACTACTTTTCAGTAGGAAACAATGCACTTTTTATTCCACTACATTTATCTATTTATTTATTTATTGATTTTTTTTACTCTTCTCATCAACATTTTACTGCAAAACATATGATCACCTTGTAAAAATATGATTAAAAAAAAAAACTACATCTGCGACATTTACATGCTGCTTAGGCTGCATGTTGGTGTATTATTAATAATACATCAATAATAATCGAGTAATAGAATATAACAAGTAGGTTACTTTTACGATACTAAATGCATTCTGCAGATAATACTTCTCTATGTTTACTTTTACTCTGACATTGTTAATTAAAAATCTTTTTTTTTTTCTTTTTTCTCCATATTATTAGTTTATTTCCATAGCAATGACAGACGTATTGCGGCTTATCTTATTTATGTCATAATAATAGGCATGTTGTATTCTCTACAGTCAATTGCTGATGATGAAGTTTTCCTGCCTAATGATGAAATCTGGGTGTATGACTTAGAACGAGGTGTATGGTAAGAATATTAAATAAACGTGCCTGTTTGAGGTCAAAACAAAGAATAGTGATGCACAACGTTTTCCCATAATATTAACATGTTGTAAAAATGTGTTGAGACATAAGTCGTAGAGTTCATCCACATTTTTTTTCAAACTTTTTTTTGAAGGGAAGTTTTTCCCATGTCAGGGGAAGTCCCTCCCTCTATGTCTGGGACCTGCGGCTGCTCTCTGAATGGACACTTGTACATATTTGGAGGTTGTGATAACAACGGCCAGACCAATCAGGTGAGGCTGATGACTGCTGCTCCACACAGTTCATGACTTAATTATGGTTTATTTGTAAAAAATCACACCCAACGGGTCACATCTTGGACTGAACAAAGTTGACATGAAGAAGTGATCAGTGTTTGACTTTAAACAGATCTATTGTGTCGACCTGACAGACGGCAAATACACATGGAAGAAGATCAAGTATGAGATCGGTTCTGCTCCTTCACCTCGAGACAAACTATCCTGCTGGGTTTACAAGGGAAAGTAAGCAACATGAAAATGTGAATTTTGAACTGTCTGCACACAGACATGTTGTTTGCCCGATGAACCCCGTGCAAATGGAATAGTTGCACTAATAAAATCTTGGGAGTATGAACATTTCAGTGTCATTGAGACTCTCAATAACAGCTTCTCCTTTTTTCTTTTGTTGCTGTTTTTTGTCCTGCACCTATACCTAACCGGGGTTGTCTGTGCACTCTATTTACACTTTTCAGGGTTATATTGTATATTCTACATTCACCTTTACATTGTCTAAGTAAATTGAAAGCCATAATCTTCAATTTCTTGCTTACATTCATTGCGTTGTTCTTGTACCATTTGAAGTTGCAATGACTAAACTGAATCCATAATATGCTCTTGCATTATAGTAATTTTCATAATCCTTCTTTGATGTTCTCCAGGATCATCTACTTTGGAGGATATGGTCACAAACTGCTGACTGATATTGACAGAACAAACAGAAGCTTCATTGTAGATAAAGCATCATGGGTAATGTTTTTTATTGACTATACATCTGTCACACGTGTCTGTACACATTTGCTATCCCAACAGTGCAGATTAGGCAATATATATATATTATATATAAACATCAGTGACCCATATTTCATAGTTTTGTTCTTTTGTTACTTTTTCATGTCATTTTTATGAGATTTAGTTCCAAAACGTGCCACAAATTACAACATCTGGTGACACAACTGTAAAATTGCTGTTACTGACCAAGAATACACTTAAATGCCTTCATATAAATTAGAATCATTTGATGTTAAAACTTTTTTTCAGGTGGAAGAAGTCTTCTGGGGATGGAATAATGAGGTTCATATATTTGACTCCACGCAAGCCAGTTGGAGTGAACCGCAGACCCATGTGAGTCAATTGGAGGGTGATTCATGCTTTTATGAACTGAATACAATGCATAGATTCTGATTAGTGATTTAGGATTTACGGGATAAGGGCAGTTTAGCAGTATTGGAAATCTGTTAGGAGCATTTCTAAATCCTGAGATGACTTTAGTGACAGTTGTTGTGTGCAGGGCCATGCTCCAGACCCCAGGGCCGCCCACGCCGGTGCCACAATCGGATGCAGAGGATACATTTGTGGAGGCAGAGTCATGGTGGGAGCTCTACATGCTTTTCGGGTTCTTCTCATATATTCACAAGTAGACAACAAGAAGTCATCCGGAGCAGTCATCAAGATAAGAGCACAGAAACACAAATCAATTGCTCCTCTTTTTTTAAATCCAGGAAACAAGGACGAGTGACATTCACTGCCTAGACCTTGAATCATGGACGTGGTCAGAAATGTAAGTGTGTGATTGTGATCAATGACAAACCGCAAGTGTGCCCAATTACTTTTATTCCAACATTGTCATTGATATTTAAAATGAGCTAATCTTTTGGCTGGTTTGTCTTTGACAGCATTGTGTAAAATATGTTTTCCAGAATCCCGGTGTCCTCCATTCCAGTGGGCAGATCCTGGCATACGCTCACAGCTGTTTCAGACGGCTGCTTGTTCCTGTTTGGAGGTCTCAGTGTAGACTGCAAACCAATGAGTAAGAAAATGCACTTTTTCACTTTAATTTTTCTAGTTTCTTTGGTAATTAAATCTTTTTAGTTTTTTTAATAACACATATCTTTCTCTGTTAGGCGATGGGTGGTTGCTTGATGTTGAAACAAAAAAGTGGAGAGAAGTCGAGCATCCCTTTAAGACTAAGCCAAGGTAGAAATGTATGAATATTAGCTAATTGTGCAAGCAAAAATTGCATGTTTTACATGTATGACACTGCACAAGAATTACAGAGTGTTCCTGTAAATTGTGGGCAGATTTTTAAAAACATAATTTCCTCTGTGCAAGGTTGTGGCACACAGCATGTCCCAGCAAAGACTCTGATGTGATTGTGTTTGGTGGAAGTTGTGACTACATCCTCCTTATTGACAACGTAAGTATCACATAGACATTTTAGGAGCTGAAAAAGAAATGTGAAATCATTCTCATTTTGCAGACCTGAAATCATCACATGACAGTATATAAATATCCCATAACAGTCTCTCGAATTGACATTAAAACAGGCGCAATTTTGTAACTATGTGGAGAGACCAGTAAAAACGTTCAAATCAACAGATACAGTATTTAATTAATGCTCAACAGATGTATGCTGTTTAGTATATATATAGTATATAGTGAAGTATAGTGCACATAAATATCTACCCTGCAGTATGTCCATGTATACCACAGTTGATATTTTTAAATATATCAAAATGGACCTTTACAAACCTTGCATATTTCTTTTTCAGAGTCACTGCAATGATGCACTTGTCTTCCAGACACAGCCATATCCTCTATTCAGGTAAAAAAAAAACTGAATTTGTATTTTATAAACTGAACTGTATTTTATAAAATTAAAATTTTATAATTTCATAAAAACAACCACAGAAAATATATTATTATGATATTACACTACTATGTAGATTAGGTATGAAACAGTGTATGAAAGCAGTGCAAATACTTGTTATTGTAATCTTTGATTTTATTTATTTTTCCTTCCTTGGTCTTTTAATCTGTAGTATTTCTTCTGTGGAAATTGTATTAGTTTCTTTCTTTGAGATAAAATAGATTTTTTTTTCTGTCTGTAAAGTGGTGACAAGCATATACCGCTGCCTTCAATTTCAATGTTAGGTGGGTTTCTTAAACCCGAAGGTATATTTCTTATCTCCTGTTATGGGAAGTAAAAATATCTGCTGTAAAACAGGTATTTTTCTTTGTAAGACATAAACCCCTTGAGATGTATCATCTCCTTTTCAAAGGTTATATTCACTTTGATTATATAATCTGTTTCCTAAAATAGAAATGACAAATGACATACTTTCTATTCTGACAGGATTTGTGAGGATTACATTGCAAAGAATGTGAGGAACTATGAGATGCTCAGAAAGCAGCTTTCTCTCCTGCCTCCCAAGCTACTGACGGCAGTACAGAGAAGAATGTCTTTCTACAGGCCTTCAAAGAAGCAGAACTATTAGCTCAAATAATGTCTTAATTTCCAAAAACAATGCATTAGCATACACTTTCTAAGTTAAGTACTGTACTCTCTTCAGTATGAACATCTCAGTCAGACTGTGGGGTAGTGTTTTTATTTTATAAATATATTGTGCAAAATATTTTATGCTGTTATATTATATATATATATATATATCTCTCTAAAACTATTGTTTTAGAGATGCACATTTTATGTTGTGCAGTTTGCCTGCTGAACAAACTGTTCCTGTGATGACTGTGATGATTAAAGGGCACATCAAACTGATTTTGCACGATGTGGATCATTAGACTAGACAGATGTTTTAAGTATAAGTGAACACACACACACACACACACACACACCCTGATTCTCCCAGAAACGTCACACATGATCAAAAATACAGCAAGAATCTATTTTTATTTGTAATATAAAACAAAATTACAAACCTCTACATTTCTGGTTGAAATTGCCCTTTCGTTAAACAGTGACAAATGCATTTTGTTGACACATTCTGTATTCACGTCAATGTTCAAGTAGTATGTGTTCATGCACACAACTACTGTGTTCCACCACTAAGTGGCAGCAGCCCTTTATGTTTCAATGTGGCTGAAACGCAGCTGGGTCAAACTGAGCCTGACTGAAAGTCTCTGTTGCCACACATTCCTTCTTCACAAGGGTGGAAAAGTGCAGGAACTGTGGTCAGGAAGGAAACCTTAAGCAAACAATCCCAGCTCATACCTTTGCAGGGTCCCCACTTACGAAAAACTATACCCTATATACTGTGCTGCACTCACAAAACTGCTGGTGGAAAATGTTATTCTTGCATATAGCATGGCCACAGGAATGTGCCTTTACTGCTACTACTTTCATCATCCAGAGAAATGTGTGCTCTCTCCTTTACCTATCAACAGACTAGTTAAAGTAAAGTAAGTCATAGATAACAAATAAGTAGGTGGTAGCTCTGTGGGAGGTCGGCAGCGTTGAGGGGGGGACAGTGACACCACTGCAGATAACAAACCAAGAAGACCTGCGAGGACAACCTCCTGGCACCTGTTCAAGTTGGTGTTATAACTCTGCGATTACACTGCCCCATGTTGTTAAATAAGACTCGGGTAAATGCAAAGGCCTTGAGTGCAGTAGTTTAAATTCAACGCAAACAATGTTACATTTATTTGGGGAATCCTGCTTAAATAGAGTGAACGTAGCCTTCCTTGGTAACAGGAAATTGTCAAAAGAAACCCTGCTTCCCTTTCTCTTTTTAACATTTATTCTGCACACTGCTGTATGCCACGAGGACAGCTGAAAAAGGACAACAGCTTTTGCAGTAGCTCTCTGAGCTGGGGGTCAACTAAACTCTTTCTCAATAGTGTTCATTAGATCCTCTTCTGATCCATCGTACAGGTTGACTGGCATGGTGAGAGAGGAGCTATGGCAGCTGCCAAAAGTCCTGGGGAGAGTGGGGAAACAACATAGTAAAAAAAAAAAAACAGGAAATATAAGGGATAGTTTCATGTGTTTTTTTGTCTTTTCACACCAGATGTTGATTAGATCAATCCACAACAACATCAACTGATGGATTTCCAATTAACATGATGCACTAAAGGGCCATCAGTGGTAAGAAATACATTCTGCCTCCTATGCTTCAAACATATTGTGGAAATGCTTTTCTTAGTCGTGCTTCCAGTTTTCACACTCCTCAAACAAAGCGGCAACAGCACACACGTGTTTGTTTCTGTCCTGCTTGGAGACGTCTGACTAATCTGATCCGCCCTGAGAATAATGGCATGGTATTTCGATCCCTTTAAGGTGAATTTGATCTGGCTCTGCTCGGTTTTTACTACTCCACTGAGCTCGGAAATCCATTATTTATTCGAGCTGTCTACTTACGATTGTTTGTCTGACGTGGGAACAGCTTCCAACAAAGCCCCTCTTGTCAAAAAGCCCTGAGAGGAGGACTGACATACACCAGGGAGGAAACAAAGACATATCATGTGTTTTCATCTTAGCACTAAACAATTCTCCAGGCTCATTGTTATTCAAAAAGCATCCTGCTGTTAATAATCTATAATGAACTACTGGCAGGGAAATCACGTGTTATCCATTACTAGTTATCAAATAGTAGAACATAAAAGTCCTTACACTGTGCTGACTGGGGTGCGCAGGTGTGACAGCATCGCTGCTCCTCTTGTTTACATCTCCTGATCCACCATGTGAGCCACGTGGCTCCTCGGAGCTGAAGTCCTTGTCATCCTCTTGACTAAAGTGGCACAGTCCGTATGTTTTGGATCTGGTGACCGTCTTCTTTGGAGGATTTTTCTTCGCGGAAGCTCTCCCCCGCTCCTCGTAATCCGCCAGAACTGTGTCCATCTCTCCGTCGATGTCATCGTCTTCCCGAGAAAAGTCAGAGTCGTGCCCCTCGCTGTGGCACTCCGGTTGCGCACGGTTGCGCGCGTTGCGCAAAATTGCATGGATTTTAAGAGGCTTGAATGGACGGCTGTCTTGTTTGGGTGAAGTGACACCGGCAGCTGTTTTGGTCGCGTTCACCTCGCTGACACACGCAGGTGCAACTTTCTTCCCTCGGCTTGTACCACTTCCCATGTCTGGCTCCTTTCAAAATCTAAACGCAAGTCCCAAGTCCCATTTCCAAATTCCTCCGCAAGCACACCAAGAGCTTCCAGAGTTGAACATTAACCAACAAAGATCCTTGGCAGTGTTTAAGGTCAGTTTTCAATAAGGTTTACGGCTGTCGGACAGTTCTCTGGCAAAAAAAAATCAGCCCAAAAGTCCAATAAAAAAAAAAAGAAGTCCCGCTAACAAACTCCAGACGCACCGCAGAAATGATGTCCATGTTCACAGAGCCGCTGTCTGTAAACTTTCGGGTAATTCCACATCAGGAGCAGCAGTGTATCAGTTACATAACACCAGTTTGGCTCAGGACCCCAGGGAGAAAACTCCGCCTTCTTATAGAGGGAAACACACACCCTTTATGTTTCAAGTATTTGTACTGGACACAAATAACTTCCACTTTTACTTTAAAACCGCTGCATCGGCATCTATTTTCCTATTTGTCATAGAATTAAAGAAAATCAAACAATTTCTAATAAAAACCTGAAAAAACGAACTGCATTTAAATATTCAGCCCTTCATTCCCTGGATTGAGAAATAGATTACATAAAGACCTAGACAGTACAGGGTCCATTTGTTAGATATATCTGCATCACATCAGAAACAATGACCAGCTCTTTGACCAGTCTGTGTTCAGCTAATAGATTTTATTGAGGCATTGAAGTGAGGTCAGGAGTGAGTGAGTTCCTGCTCGCCCACGGGTCCAGGAGGCCCCCAGCTCGCCAGCCCCTCCAGTGACTGATTAAGACTCAAGCACTGGGCCACAAGAGAAGGGGCATTCCTTTCCGACAGCTTGGGCTTCCCAGAGATTCCTCAATAAGCTTTTGTTTGATCCACTTGCACATACAAAAGACACAGCGGGAGCATCTCCCCGCCAGAGCTGTCCAACAAGAACCCAGAGTTCACCCGAGTAAGGGAGTTGTTTGCTATCTTTCATTAAGTGGCTCTTTCTCTCTCTTTCCTTGCGTGTGTGTGCATATATATATATATATATGTATGTGTGTGCCAGACAGCTGTACAACCTGTTCTCGCTGGAGGATGACCAAGTCAAAGACACCTGCCATTTAAGCAACTGGCATTTTCCAAACTGTGAATGTGAGAGTGGGGGAAATCTGCCTGCAAATCCCAGATGTCTCATTAAAGAAATTCCTGATTTGTGTTTTGAACTGTGTAAGATGTTGGGGAAAGATCTACTCTTTGGTTCCTTCACTTCACTTGCTTAAGCTGAAAACAAGTAGGAGAAGAATACTCAGTAGGAGTCACTTATAATCTTCATGAAAGGCCCAGTGTGGTATCCTGATTATAACCATTTTAATATGAATTTATCTAACTAATTTCTCCATTTCAGTGACGCTGTCCAAAGACCATCTTTTCTTTATTAGAAAGTTTTCTCAGTGAATGCCTTATAGGGAAAAGAGCTTCAGAACAAAACTGAAACAATCTCCTGTTTGCCCACTAATTAAATAAATGTATACTCTAGTTTTAGCCTAAAGTCCAATTCTTTCTACTTAAGTGAAAGTAGAAGTGCTAATTTTTGTACCCAAAAGTAAAAGTATACAAACAAGCTTACTTTTCATCCCTTCTTCTCATTGAGTCTTGTTTGTGTTGTTATTTCAATCTCCATTTCTGTCATGTTCTGCCTTCACCAGTGAATCATTAAAAAGATCAGCCGGCCACATCTGGAAGAGAACTCAACAGCTTCCAGACGAGGGGGAGGATCTGCCGCAAGACGGAGGCCACAGCCCAGCTCGCTGCATAACTGTGGCTTCTCTGACTTTTCCCAGATTCAAGAATATTCCTCTTTCCATGGACGGAAACTTGAAAGACTGGAGAAAGTTCAGTCTTTGTGAAACTCTTGTTCGGGATTCTGCATGGCTTTGTGTATCAAATCCTCTAAAACTATGTGAAATGAAAAGATTATGAGAGCGCAATTAGACAGTAATGTGTGAGCTGCTTTTGCAACTGGAACAGATACAAATGCTCTTTGTTCCCTCCCAAAAGCAGGAACGCATGTGTGAGAACTTTTTTATTATTATGACTCAACTGCTCCATTTGAAGGACAACAAATGTTGTCATGTTTGAGTCAAAGACACATTTCTGCCATATGTCGAGCGAAACCAAATCTCTGGAGAGTATTTAACAAGCCAGCTGCCTGCTGATAGGCATTCCAGTAAAACTGTCTGGGCCTCTTACCCCGCCAGGTACACAAACATGAACATGACAGGGTCAAGAAGAACTATACACCAACATAAACACATATCGCATCCTGTAGTACTTTCTTTTTTTTCTGAGGGTCTCCTGTTTACTAGTACATCATTAAGCTCCACTTAGACCCAAACTTGAGATGTAAAACTGTCAGGATCTGTAATCCCTCAATAATTTCACCCAAAAGGCCATCTCTCTCTTTACTACGGAAGAGTGTAAGGGCCAGGCCAGGAACACATTGCATTTTGAGAATAAAGTAAAAATGTTGAGAATAAAGTTGACATTTCAAGATCACAGTTTATTTTACAGACTTTATGTCACTATTTTGAATTTACATAATATACTGTACATGAGACATTTCCTACAGAGAAAGACAATAAAGCTCCTTCCATCCATTGAGACACTGCACAGACATAATCAAGCGAACAGATGAGCAAAGCTGAGACGGAGGGGATATCGTAACTCTGACATGGTGACATAAGGTTGTCAGGGGAACAGTAAACGCAGCCAGGAGGAGTTCATCTGTAGCAAAAGAAGCGGGGTCAGCTCTGTTTAACTTTGAGCTATCCCTCTTAATCTGCTGGATTACTAAATGTAAATGAAGGTTTTTGCTGTTGTGTTGACGTTAAAAGTACGTCACGCAGATGAACTTATGACCTCTTGATGGAGCCTTGCGGGAAACTTTTTCAGTGCTCACTGAAAACCTTTTACTCACATTTAACACGTACATAATGACATACCCAGGTTAACTCTCATTGGCAGCTCGCTGTTAGAGATGAGGCATCGACCTTTGTTCTGAGCTCATGATGGTGGTTCATGTTGCCGGAGCGGCACATGGTGAAGTGAGTGTGAAGGTTATAACCAGCAGATGGTGCCAGCATTCAAGAAAAGCAAACCACACAGTATCTCCCCTGGTTATTTTCTGTCAGTGCAGAGACTGAAGGGTCCTTGAATAGGACATCGGTAGGTAGCCCTGCATCTGCAAGGACTACATTACTTTCTAGGTTTAATACGTGAAGAGGTTCTGCTAAACTCACTGGGGATCTTGCAATTTTTACCAAGTAAAATGTGAGCAAAACTGTAAACAAAGAGCTCTTTGTACGAGGGCTAATTTAAGCCAAAATATGCTGTGTTTATAGTTTTTTTGTCAGTATTTTGAAAAGTAATATAAAAGACACATTGTACAGTATGTCTGCTGCCAGGGTTCTGACCCGATCTAAGCTCTGGCAGCACATCACCCCCACACTGATCCACCTTCATTGGCTTCCCATCACGTCTCGCATCACTTATAAACTCCTCCTGCGCACATACAAATCCCTCCATGGCCTCGCCCCCCCAGTACCTAATAGACCTTCTCCACCCTTATTCTCCTACTCGGTCACTCCGTTCCTCAGAAACTGGTCTGCTATCCACCCCCCCGCACCAGGCTCCGAACTTTTGGTGACAGAGCCTTCAGTGCTGCAGCCCCCACCCTCTGGAACTTTCTCCCTGCTCACATCAGAAATGATTCATCCCTGGACTCCTTCAAAACCAACCTTAAGCACCACCTGTTTACCAAGGCCTATGACCTCAAATCATTTTTTCCCACCCCAATGTGTGTTGTGTCCACTTTGTAAAGCGTCCTTGGGGTTTTAGAAAGGCGCTATATAAATCTAATTTATTATTATTATTATTATTATTATTATTATTATTAATAAATATATATATTTTTTTAACATGATTTGGTAAAAGCAATCAATGAATTCATGAGAAAAAAGACCTAATAGGAAGCACACTGTAACCATTAAAAGCCACTGAGGGCTGGCAATCAAGACAAGAAAGAAAATGAAAAAATAGAGACAATAAGACAAAGTACTATACACTTCACTTTCTTTAAGCTCCGTTTTTAAGCTCCGCCTCTACCAACTCCTGTCGGAAATATTTGGCCCTTCAGTTGCTAAATGCTCCACGATGTTCACCTGCTAGTCGCTAACTTTGTCTGTCTGCTGTTTGCTGCTGAGCAGATTGTGTTCAGTTGGTATTTAGAGCCTTTTCGCTGAAAACAGCTGCCTGCTATGTCCACAAACGGTGCTGTGAGAGCAGTGAGAGTGAACCAAAACATTAAAGTTGTGCGCCTGATAGCTAAACAATAAGCGGAAACTCACTACGGATCTGTTAAGCCAATATTCAGTTGATAATTCTCAAGATGCAGTTACAGTAGTCTACTATATACACTGTGAATACATAGTCTCAGCTCTTTTGGTTGGATTTCCACCTACTTTCCCATGCTTCTGTGCTTGTAGTAACACTGTATGCTGGAAGGTCCTCTCAGCCCAGTAGTCTGTGGTCACTACCGCAGTGACCCATTTTTCTGCCAAAAGGCCATGTAATCAACAGAAAACAATTACTGCCTCTCTCAGGCACTCAATGCACTCAATACCAGCATCTGCTCACTTCCTAATTACCTACCAGGTAAGAAGCTTCATTTGGAGAGGAACTCACAGCAATCAATCCTTGCATTATACTTGGCTTGTTTGTCAGCATCCTCATGTGTCAGATTGGAAGTGTCAGCTCTGTTCAGTTCAATTACATTTGATTAACTTTACCTATTTGCCTTTTATTTATATAGAATTTTTCTTGCATTTATTGTTACATTTTCCGCTTTTAACTTAATCCACAGTAAATTTGACCTGAATGTATATCCGGGTTGCCGGTTTCACTCATTAGGCTCATGGTGCTAACCTGGTTCTGCCTCCACAGCGTTTTAAATGCCTCTCCTTTGTTTAGTGATGTTTAAATTTTTTATTTCTCCCTAGCTATTGGAGATACCTCCTCTGGCAGACAGTGTGTCATGTCGATTAGAGCATGTTGCTGTGAAGCATTGGCTCAGTCAAGTCCTGGCTCCAATGTTGATGTGGAAAGAATACACCGAGGTAAAACCGTAGTACAGCTGTTTCTCAGAAGTCCCTCGTGTACTCATGGCTGCATTTTGTGTCTTTGTGTGTTGGAAGCACTCTGTAAATCAAGCCTATAATAAGGGCAGATATGAAGAGTCAAAGTCTATACTAAGTGTTTGTAAATCGTGCTTGCTTTTTGTCTGTCGGTCCAAATGGGGTTCAGACTGAATTATTTCAACACCTGTTGGATTGGATGGATTGCCATGAAGTTTTGTAAAGACATTCATGATCCCCTGAAGATGACTCTTTGGTGATCCCCTGACTTCTCCTGTAGTGCCACCAGCAGGTTGACATTTGCGGTTTTTAGTGAAATTTCTCAACTACAGGGTTGATTGCCAACATATTTTTTAGAACAGACTATGTCCCTCTTTAAGATGAATTATCATAACTTTGGTGATCACTTCACTTTTCCTGCACCATCATCATCAGGTCAACGTTTACATTTCCAAGACGTTGGTTTATGACCAAATACCTGCAAAACTGATATTCCCATCAGGCTTAGCATTGCTTTGTCTATAATGCTAATCAGCACATGTTAGCATTCTAAAATGCTAAACTAAGATGATGAACAGATTACCGCCTAAACATCAACATGTTAGCATTGTCATTGTGTGCATGCTGCCATACTGGGGCAGAGTCTTAGTCTTGTTTTTGGAGCAATACTATTGATTGGGCTGATTTCTGTATCTGCTGGTGCTCAAAGAAATTCAGCTTTCAGTAAACTCTCTTAGTAACACTGAAATAATAGACTTGGAATAACACAACTTCCGAAAGACATTCGTTTTGTTGTATCCTTCATGGCTACAGTAGATTTCTCCCTGTGGATGGCATGGTCCATTGCAATCGAAAGCGAGCTTTGAATATACTATATAATATATAATGTACTTGGCCCCAAACGCCTCCGAAACGTATTGTCTAATGACATAGTGACTCTGGATGGCATTAACTTGGCCTCCAGCACCACTGTAAGGAATCTCGGCGTTATCTTTGATCAGGATATGTCTTTTAACTCGCACATAAAACAAATTTCAAGATCTGCCTTTTTTCATCTGCGTAACATTGCAAAAATAAGGCACATCCTGTCTCAAAAAGATGCAGAAAAACTAGTCCATGCATTTGTTACTTCAAGGCTGGATTACTGCAACTCCTTATTATCTGGTTGTCCCAAAAAATCCCTTAAAACTCTTCAGTTGATTCAAAATGCTGCGGCACGAGTATTGACAAGAACTAGGAAACAAGATCATATTACTCCTGTATTAGCTGCTTTGCACTGGCTCCCGGTAAAATACAGAATAGAATTCAAAATCCTTCTCCTGACCTACAAAGCGATTAATGGTCAGGCTCCAGTTTATCTTAAAGATCTCGTAGTACTTTATAAACCAACTAGAGCATTGCGCTCCCAGAGTGCAGGGTTACTTGTGGTTCCTAGCGTTTCTAAAAGTACAATGGGAGCCAGAGCCTTCAGCTATCAAGCTCCTCTACTGTGGAACCAGCTCCCAGTGTGTGTTCAGGAGGCAGACACCCTCTCCACATTTAAGAGCAGGTTAAGGACTTTCCTCTTTGATAAAGCTTATAGTTAGGGCTGGCTCAGGTTTGCCCTGGACTAGCCCCTAGTTTCGCTGCTATAGGCTTAGACTGTCGGGGGACTCACTCCTCTCCTCTTCCCTATCTTTCTCGTTCTCCTCCTCTCCCTCTCTATTGATATGCATTCATGTCCCTTAAATGCATGTTACTAACTCACCATCCGGGGCATCATCCCCGGAGTTTCTGTGTCCCTTATCTGGCAGGTTGCCACTATTAAAGATTACTTTTGGACCGCGAATCGTGGCTGCACCTGTTGCCCTGGTCCTGCCTGACACCAGGAAGCCTTGACATCCCCCTGGATCCATCTTTTTTTATATATACCATCGTATCATGTTTTCTGTCGCATAGATTGTCCATGTTGTATTTTTAACTATGCTGTTTGTTCTGTACACACGTCACCTATTGCACGTCTGTCCGTCCTGGGAGAGGGATCCCTCCTCAGTTGCTCTCCCTGAGGTTTCTTCCATATTTCCCCCACTAATTGTGGGGTATCTTTTAGGGAGTTTTTCCTTGTGCGATGTGAGGGTCTAAGGGCAGAGGGTGTTGTACTTTGTACAGGCTGTAAAGCCCACTGAGACAAATGTATAATTTGTGATATTGGGCTATATAAATAAACTTGATTTGATTTGATTTGATTTGAATATCTACAACAGCAAAACATCCACTATCCAATATGGCCAAGTAAGAAGCTAACCTGCTAAGATATTGTTTCCACTGTGACAAAAACAGCTGCTGAAGAGCACCTCAAACTATTTTTGTCAGTGATTTCATGTCCTTTCTCCTTTACTCTCTGTCAGAACAACACAGAGAATATGAAACTTGATCTGATTCCTTCCCTAGGCATTTCTGTTCCAAAAAACATTTTGAAAGCAGAGGAAGAGTACAGAGGGACCAAAAGAAGATGCAACACCAGTTTGATGCTGTCCATGGTGCTGACAGGCCACAGATGGCCCTGAATGGACAGTTCTACTAAAAACCTTACTAATTAATTGATAAAGTCCTGAGGGTATGTCTGGGATTTCGTGCAGACCTTCTCAAATACAAAAGTCCTTTAAAAAGTTATGTGGATTACAGTAACCTTATATAATTTACAGATTCGGAAAACTTCTGCAGAAGCACTGTGCACAATCTTTCTTTTTGAACTGATTTGTAATAAGAAAACCTTCACAGGTGGCTTAACAATAAAGTAGCATCCACGTCTGGTTGTTGCCAGAAAACAGAGCATGTTTGTAGAAAGTGTACTTTTCTTACCTACAAAAACAAGTATGGATGAACTGCATGACATAGAGAAACACAGCTCAGTGTTTACTTTGTATGTGGATGCTTGTACCTGCCTGCCAGATATGGGAAAAAGTATGGTGTGCAGTTGAAAAAAAAGTGCCATGCATATGCACAACCCCCTCTCCATGTTATATAATGGGGCTGTTGATGGCTGGCATCATTATCGGCCCTGTCTGTACCAGTCTAAAAATATGGTTTAGGATTCCAACAGTATGTGGCGTTTATGTAACTGAAGAGAACAGGAGAGGGGTTTGGATCACAAGCTGTTTCTATGACAGTCCAGAGCCAATGTGACATAGAGGAGGAAAAATCCAGACTCGAGTAAAAAGAGAGCAGGAGAGAGTTGTGTGTGTGTGTGTGGGGGAGTGTTGAGAGAGTAGTGGCAGAGGTGCGGAGGAGGTGGAGGTACCTCCGCTCCATTATCATGCCCATTTTACAGTAGATATCCCTGCAAGGGCCACCTGCAAATAAACTTTCACTAGTCTGCAGCATATTTTTCCAAACTGTGGTTCATCTTCTGCTAATGCAACATTATGTTAAATAAACAGCCTTCTGCAGTTTAATCGTATAGCAGTTTAAGGTATTATGCCAATAAAGTATATTGCAAACTAACAGCACTCTCAACTGAAGGAATTAAAATTAATTTAAAATGTTATGCTTTACCATTTTGTGGGATTACAGGTTTCATTCATTCAGGGGATAAATCCAACCTCCAAGTATGTTCCTCTATGGTAAGCATTTAATATAATTTTATTCATAAT
This sequence comes from Bovichtus diacanthus, assembly GCA_943590825.1. Taxonomy (NCBI): domain Eukaryota; kingdom Metazoa; phylum Chordata; class Actinopteri; order Perciformes; family Bovichtidae; genus Bovichtus; species Bovichtus diacanthus. Next base: position 8,625,103 of record CALSBV010012130.1, read on the forward strand.
ACTGTACTACACTGTGTAAAATTCAAGACTTGTTTAAAATGTAAAAAAACTATTAAATGTTGAAAGGGGCGACAGGCGTACGGTCAAATAATAGGCTAAAACCTAAATGCCAATTCAATTTACACTTAAATATTTTTTTATTTAGTCATAAATATTTAATATTATAAAAACAAACTTCAACATTTGAGAAATCTAAGCTTGTGCCGTCTTGTAATTGTTGATCAAGAACGCCATTTTGCCTCTTGATAACCTCTTTGGAACAAATAAAAAACTCAGTCTCAACACTGTTTTGTGACATTGTAAACATCACAAATAAACTTTTAAGCATTTGGATGCGCTAATGTAATTCCTTGTTTAGAGTGACGCTATTCTCTGTGTTCCCTCAGCAGCGGCTCATGCTTACAGATCCAACTCCGGAGAGGGAATCTACTCAAGTGTGATTAGAGCAGCATTATTGGCTAAATGTTTCCCCTAATTAACACGCAGTTAAAGTCAACGGTAAGACCTCTTTGTCATTTGCAGCATCCATAAGCCCTGATGATTCCCCCCCCCCACACACACACATTTCCAACATCCTTGACAAGCTGACATACACAGTCAAAATGAACACATTTTTATACAAATATCTAGCATGACACTATCTTTGTGTGTAGATATAAAAGGACAGATCTGTATTAGGTAATGTGCTAATTGACCTCTTTGATTGGCTCTTACTGCATGTAGGGATTTGTGAAGAGCTGTTTATAGTGATGGGATTCTTACATAATTTCAACATAAAAATAAGTAAAGGTCCAACAAAAGAAGAAAAGCACTTAAGAATAATCAGCAACATGTCCTTCTAAAACTACTAATTATTACTATTTTATATGAATTAGATACTGTATATTTACAGTATGTATGTATATATTTTATACGGATTTAACAATAATTTCGGCTCTGAGGACCCCCTGTTGAATACCCATGATCTTAAGTATATACATACATATTGGAATTAACAGTTAAAGATTAGGGTTTGTTTGTAAAACTGTAAAGATCCCAAGCATCATAATATCATAACACTAAATAGTAGCGTGGTATTGTTAGTGTGGTAAAGACACCTTGCATTGTCTTGAAAACAACTCTGCCATGGCCTGATGTCGAGATGCCACACTGAACACCAAACCCTCACGGCTGTAGCGAGCTACTGAAGCAGAAGGCTGTGCTCTTTATGGAATAGAGTTACCCATTCTTGACAAATTACACCTGGTAAGCAAGTCTGAAACACGTTACCTCTGTGTTTGTAAGATTTATGAGCACGTCGTCTGCATCCACATCTAATTCACTTGGATCTGGCAGACACGGCAGAAAGTGCACGATGGGAAAAAAAAGGAGATTTCCTCAACATTTTTTTGTGAAAACGTATGCACTTCCCCGTCATTCAAAAGAAGGTTGTAAAAGTTAACAACCTCTGCACATAATAGGAATGCAGTAAACATACTCTGACATATGGCGGGTTATGCTGATCAAAGCCTTATGATGGGGTCTATATGAGGGGAAAGCATTGGGGGGGATTGAGATTTCAGCATTTCTTCTTCTCATCTGTAAATCTGTAGGAAAACTTGTAATGCAACTCTAATTATACTGTATCCGTTTTACGATTTGTGAAACACGTAAAGATGTTTGTATTGTTTTATAAGAAACAGCCCGACAAAAATGTTACATTTTTAAAGCACAAGAGTCCTCCTTGAGCCCATGAAACCTAGAAAAGTACCCAGCGATGAATGACATCTCTTCTTTTCATATTTTTCCGATTTAAAAAAGCAAATAAAGCTAACTCGGGGTGTGAGGTATTGCCCATATGGACAGATTTGGCTTTCCGGCTGTCTTGCACAGAACTCTACGCTGCTGTTGTTCTGCTTGTGTTATCTTAGCTCAGCGGGAGCGGGCTGGGCTGAATAATTCAATGCTCCCAGCAGCACCTCTCTCCCGCTCACTCTCTTTTTGCACCGACCTAGTTTACATCAGGAGTTTACAGGTCGGGCAGGGGGCTGGAGACACGGAGCCCTGAAGCCTTGGCTATCAACCCTGGTCTGGAATAAAACTCCTCTGCATACGAGATCAGCCTTTGACAATCTTGGAAATTAAAGTTAGAATGTATTATGTACATTTTTGGTATTTGCCCTGTATCACCGTTGATCTAAAAACGACAGTCACAGCCGCACAAGTCCAGAAGTTAAACAGGACTTTACTTTGAGCTCAATCCAGAGGCACAGTGTTAGTTCAACCACCTTCCAGGCTGACAAGGAGAAATGTTACGCCTGTTAGACAGACCACCAACATCCGAAAGCTTAGGGAGCTCAGTGACAAGCCTGATGGTGCTCATAGCTCTCCTTTGACCTGCCAAGACTGTTGAGCCAAATGAGCTTAAAACGCAGCATGAAACACAGGCTGTCGACGCTCATCTGTGAGTGGGAGTGTGCTCGCCACAAGCTCCATATTCAAGAGTTGTTGAGAGGTGACAGTACAGATCCGTCATACAAAATCATGGTTTGGAACACAGCGTTTTTTGGAATTGTAAATGCACGCATTACTAAGTGCAGTGCACTTCAGTATGAAGAAATAGATCGACTTTTCCCTTTTTTTTCCTTTTAGTTTTTTCAACTAAACTCAGGGTGGAGCAACAGATGCCAACCACCGGTGTAAAGAGTTAATGAAATTTCCCCTTGAGAGAGAGTGAGAGCGAAAAAAAATCCAACAAAGAAAAATTGAATTGGGCAGCCTCAGGTTCAGGGAAGCCAAGGTTAAGGAAATGCAACAAAGCAGTGCAGTGTTTTCTTTGAAAATCAATACAGTTCTTCTCATTAATGGCGTCATACTGCTGAGTAGAAGACAGGTCAGATTTTTCAACATGCAGGGAACACTGAAGGATAGAGAGGGCAGTTTGAGTCGGTGTTGGAGGTCCGTGCAGACACTTGACGGTCAGGAGAGAAAACAATGTTTGTGCTGTAAATACACTAATAACACAGTATGTTGCCACAAAAGCAGAACAGGAGATGGGATTATTTATTATTTTTCCCTTTAAAAAAGCTCTTTTCTCCTGAAAGTTTCAATAAACTGGGTATAGTTTTCAGTGATATTCAGCCAATCTCATTACTCTCACCTCTCATGTCCGCAGCACATTTCCCACTTCTTTTGACCTCTTGCTGAACTCCCATTAGGAACAGCTATCACAGTCTGACATGGATATCACTGCTTCAGGTCAATATTCAAATCACACCTCAGATGTAGAGTGGCCTCCCCTGCCAAGTTTCTTCCTTTAATCCATTCTGGGCAAAAATGAAAGAATTATCTCACCATTTGCCAAAAAAACTCTTTCCTAAAAACACTTGCAAGATGTTTTAAGGGAATACTGATTAGAAGTCAGAAATTAGTAATCAGGTGTCTAAGTATGACAGAAAACCTCTCTATTCTTTCGGGAATACTGATGGTTTTTGTTTTCACTTTCATATAAGAAACATGTTTACTAAAAGACATTACATTTTCTTTACTCTATATTTTTTTGCTGCCATTAGCATTGGATCGCTCACTAAGTGCTGTCCACCTAATTACTTTTGGTACGCCTGTCAAGCTACTCACAATCTAGATTTACCACTCGAAATTCTTAGTAACTTTTAAAACAATGGGTGATTGATTTCACACCGAGATAGACAAAACTGGGCTTCTCATTCCTAATTGGTGACTGTTGATTTTGCTGACTGAAACAACAGCGTTCACAGGCAGATTTTTAACAAGCCAAGATTTGGCTGACAATGCTATCTCTGGCGTTTCATGTTGGCTCATTTTAACATGATAACCCAGTAAAGGGGTCTGAAAGATGAACTTGATGGCTCCATGCGCTAAAAGAGCGAAGCTAAAGCGTCCTCACCAGTTGATGATCCATATATAGAAACAGCTTTGTCCTCGTTTTGCAGTGTAGAGCTACTTAGTTCTAGAAGTATAATGAGAAAATCTGAATTTTATTTTGTTCCAACATAAACCGGTTTGGCTGCTTAGCTTACATACTTACAAGGAAAAAGGAGGTTGGATGCTTTTGTTCATATCTTCAATGTTACAAGATGAAAGGCTTTTAGGATTAGGACTAACCGATGTGTTTAGTGAACATAACTCAGTTTCCATTTTCCCCAAATACAATAAAGAGCACAGGTGTTAATGTTGGCCAAAAAGCCTGATATAGTACCAGGACCGGCTTCCACACAGCAGGGGAAATACTACACAGTATGTGCTATTGTGAATGGGGCTTTTGTTTCTGTCACAAAATAATGTAGTATGAAATGCTCCTTGGCAATGCAAGTAACGCTGGGTGACTGTAGGTGGTAAGTTAGTTCACTTGCATTAGGTGTTTGACAGGCCATCTGTGCCGAGTTACAATTGATAAACTATCAATAGCCTTTCAAGCTTCTCTGGGGGACGGGTTTAGCAGTCAAATAAGTCAAATAAGTATGGTTTCATTTATGACTCAGCAATGACAAAATCATTTCAGTATTGTGCTGTTTTTTGTTGCCAACTTTTTGCATTTGTCTGTTGAGGTTTTCTGGTCTAATGTCAGTCATTTTCACTGTTGTTTTGCCATAATGGACAACAACATCCCTGTTGCTAATAAACAAAGCTGAAGGTCAAACTACTGCCTTTGCCGGCATCCCAAAACAAAAGACTACATATTACCTCTGTAAGTGCTACCAACAATATGTCAAAGTAAATTAAATTTCCCCAGCACACAGAGCTGCTGCCTGGTCCCCTCAGACACTGACCTCTCCGGTCAGTGCAGTCAGGCAGGAGAATGAAGTGAACAAGCCCCGGCCACAAAAGGCCATCCCTGCTTAGCTCGCGATCTGCACTGCCGGAGCTGACATCAGAGGTGTTATTACCATATAAATGAGATAAGGTCTTTGGTAATTGCTGGCTGAAATTAAAGCCAAATAGTCATGCGTTGGAGACAGTTTTTCTGCATGTGGAAGGCAATCGGGATGTCTTACAGTAGATTAACTTTGATTTCCTGATTTAATGTATTTAAAAAGAAAAAAGACTTTAGGATTATACTTCTTTATGCCACAACTTTTGTCTTTGTTGAAACCAAATGATAAATAGGCAGAAATATTTTTCTATAATGGCATCATGGCAGTTTATTTACTTAAACTTGCAAGATATTGCAAGATATCCTGGAACACAAAATCCGATTTGATAGTCCCGACATCATAAAATGACGAAACATACCTATAAGAGCAAATGAAGACATTAACGTTGGTCTTATTTAGAATCTTGTTAATCCCCTTAAAGCTATCTGATTACAAAGAGCACTACAACACCAGTCACGAAACAAATTAGTCCCAATGTTAGCAGCAAGCAAATTAGATCTTGATAAGTGCTGCTAATTACATCTGCGGTGAGGTGTGTGTCATCCGCTGATTTTTATGAGTGTTGTCCCATATTATGTCATGGTGCTTTGGTGCTAAGAGAGGGGCAATGGCATTTATTAGTTGATGGAATAGCCCACCTGGGATAAAAGCAGCCGTGACATTTCAGCAGTGGAGCAGGGGCAATTATCCCAGGCGTCAGCAGCAATAGAGCAAGCTGGCCTTCTGTTGTGGTTCAACTTATCTAGGCTTTGATTTGCACATATATTTCTTTGGTTGGACATTTTATAGAGGAAAAAAAAACATCTTTCTTGGTTATAAATCTAATGTAGTGTTTTTACACCAGAGGATGCAACCCTAACATTGATTATAAGATTGCATAGGCAATGTTAGTCAGGCCAAAAAACAAAAACAAGATAAAAGCTATCATTGTGAGGTATTTTGTCTTACTTTTAACCACCAATCTAATGGCATGGACTGGAATTACTCGAGGAATAAATCTTTGAGTTTCTGTAATGGTTCACTTCCATTTCAATGAAATTCACAAAAACAAGATAAAATGTTCCATATCTCATGGAAGTGAGTTATTCTACATTGTGCTCTCTGCTTATTCCTACCAAGCGACAGCCAATCACATAACTTGCTCTTACTTGATTGACAAGTAAAGATTTTGAATTCAGGCCACACCAGAGAGTGGTAGCCTACAGCAAAAATTAATATGCACGTAGAAAATCTAACTGGCAAGCTAATTGCTAATTTGCTAGTTGGTTGGACTAGCACCAGCATCCTGGACATCTTCTCTATTTTCTCTCTCCTGTTCTGTTTACTCCCTCTGGTATTTTGCACACCATTGAACATCATTTTGTTTCTTAAATAAATGACTGGAGAATGAAAATAAAGCTGTCTAAGCTAACGTGCTTGCTAATGATTAGTTAGTTTAGCTCAGTCACTAATGGGACAAGAAGTTTACACAGTTTATTCAAAAGACGTATTTGTACCATTGACTCTTATCTCATAACTCTCTGCAAACTGTCGGTCTTTTGTGGAACAGTCTTCACTCTGACAGGGAAGGTTTAACAAACTGAGAGGTGCAACACAGCTAATAGGCTATGACAGCTTCCTGTTTTTTGGACTCTCCGGATCACTGTCCCCTCAAAGGTCAGCACTGACAAGACAGCTTGATATTGGTCAATGGTGTGAATTTGCGGGTCAAAGTTGAACTTGACACCAAAAACTTGCATTGATGTACTTCGTCTCCTCGAGCAAATACACTGATCGCAGCGATTACACTGTGATGAATTGCCGTCACCAAAAATGTCGCCCTTTTAAATCCAAGAGTGACCTTGCCCAGGTCTATGGGAAAAATGTTTTTAATGTAATTGCATGAGGGTTTTTAGCATGTTTTAGCTTTTTTTCTTTTATGTTTCATATATTTTTCTTATGTTTTGTGTTTAACTCTGTGTCTGTTGTGTTTCATCTGGATTCAAGACAAATTCCCCTTTTGTGAAATCAATTAAAGTTGAAAGTTGAAGTTGAAGTGATGAAATAATAGAGGTGTTACATAAAAACATATATTTTGAAATAAAATCTTGTAATGAAATAAACATGACCTGAAATAAACTATTATTGTAAAAAGAAACAGAATTAAATAACATTTAATAATATTGAATTATTGGATTATTTTCATCATATTCATTTCATAAAGCCTTATTTATGTTTTAACCTTCACAACACTAAAATTACCATGTTGTCTCACATTATAGATCTAGTGTGGTAGATTTCTGAATGCAAGTTCACATATTAATTTGAGCTTTTTAGGGACAAACTCCGACAAATGGTCACAGTTTGAATAATTTGGTCTCATACTATTCATTTTTCTCCTTCTGAAAAATGGAAAAGGTTCTGCCTACATTTGCAAAGTTGTTAATCCATCTGAAAGCCACTAACTACTTAACCTTACTTTATAGTGTGTGCCTCTGGACAAGTGAATACATTTAAAAACATGAGGGGAGAAGAAGTGTAGTCAGGCTGCATTGGATTATCTCTTGATAAGGAACACGCTGTGAACTATTGGTCCCCTAAACTGTGACACCGTGAAGGGTCGGAAAAACATCTGCCGTGATAATGGACGATTTCCTGCAACTACATTGGTTCTAGTTCATAAGAATAAAAAAATAAATAAAAAATCTGGTTCATTGACTACTACATTTAACTTAGCTTTCTTTTTTGCAGTTTGTGCCACCTGTGATAGTACACGCTTCAGCAGTGCAACATAAAAACGAGTGAAGTCACGAACAAAAACCTCCACTAATTACAGCGCCGTGTTTCAATTGGCCCCCACATCATAACGCCCCTCTCCTCTTCCCAGAATACCACTGCCTGAAGGTCATGGCAGCCTTTTAGTATCGCATGCTGTCTAGGACTTTTCGTGGTTGACCTTTTGCTGTCTGTCGCTTCACAGGATAACACCAATGACCGTGTAAGTACTTGATTGCATGCAAGGTTACATCATGAGGTCCCGGCCCATGTTTTGTACAGTGTATTAGTCATGCCGTTTGTGTTCATTGTTGAGACTGTCATCTTGTCTGCGTGTTGAAAACAGACACACAGAGAATGACAGACTGAGAGAAAGAAAGAGGTGGTAGTACGTACAAAAAAAGCAAGACGGGAAAAAGGAGAGAGACCATTTCTGTCTGTGATGACTGTGGTTTAACTTGACTGATTCGTTCCTGACAGGTTCCTCTCATTAATTTTTCACATCTCGCCCGTAGTTATCATTACTTATAAAACCGTCAGGATCTCTCCCCTTATTTTGACAGAGACACTTACTTTCATCTCCACTACAAGAACAGGGGGGATTGTTTTTGTTTACCAGCTTCACACCCACCTCTGAAATTCTGCAGTGTTTAGCAAGTCATCCACTGAGAGACACGTCCGCACTGCCGCGCACCTCCTCTCTATTTTTTTTTTTTGAGAAAATGGGAGGTATAGCTTTTAATGCTTGATTGCATCAACACATAATACTGCAATGTTTAGTCTGTGCTGTGCAAAAAAAAATTAAAAAATCTAATTTTCTTAACCTTAGTGAAAAGTGAGTTTATTTCCCCTATCTGCATTCTTGTGGCATAATGTTCAGACACATGTGCAGCCAGTGACGAGGGAGGGATCACAAGCCAAAAATGATGGGAAGTCTTCTGAAATAGCAACATACCATGGTATTCTACTTTATCATTCATTCACTGAAATTCCATTCACAAATTCAGAGGAGAGTCACAATTGATGTTAGTACATCGAGCATGTCAGGCCTTCTGATTATTCACGGCGCACTTTGGGCATTATGAACAGTCAGTGGTAGCCAAATGTCACTGAGCTATCCCCTAACAATAACGGAGCTTAAAATCTCCAGACAAGTGGGCACGAAACTGAGGCGAGCGGATGAATGTAGCTGCCTCCCCTTGATTAGTTTGGTTGAGAAATGTTTTAATAGAGACGGCTTTCCGAGGCTTCAACCTACACCACATCATTCTCTTCTTTATGCTGCGCGACAACACCGAGTTCAACCAGAGGCAACGTGAGAACCAGGGAGTTCAACTTTTCACCTTTTGAAACGGAGATAAAGATCAAATATTCTGCCTGTGTTTATAATTATAAAAAGGAGGTTTTAAATACAAATGCTGCTCCCATACACCAAACAAGTATAAACAAGACACAAAATAAAAGGACACAAAAAGAAGTCTCAATATACTAGTAATAAAATATAAAACGAAATGAAGGCAGTGAGAGGTATAGCTCAAGTACGGATACGTGGGCCAAAAAACTAAAAACATCAGTTTCTTTGGTGATGCTGTACGTTGCCCTGTGGGATAGGAAAGACTAAGCGATGTAGTTTGAAGAGCTGGCGCGCATTAAAGACTCTGTCCACCGGCTGAGTTTATTGTAAATATTATTTATACCTGACACTCTTTGCCACTCTGTCACAGGGAATCTCAAAGCCGAGCTGGCGTCAGCCTAATTACTGGGAATAGTGCCTGTCAGGAATTTAGGGTAGGACCTGCAGTATGGCACAAACATTAACATAAAGGATGTTGGAAGAGATTTAATGGGATTTTCAGCTTTTTAGGAGAGCAAAATGACAACAAAACAGTCGTCCAAACAGGAAAATGCAGATGTACCGCAGTTATTCTGACAACAAATCAGCTCTATTTTATAGGCAACTGTAAAGCCTAAGACATGCTAATTCACTCTTACAAGACTTACACGATATATAGTACATATTTACATATGGCAACATTTACATACATACAGACACACACACACACACACACACTTTCCTGCATCTTCCTGCTATTGTATAGCCACAGAAAGTAGTCACGTAGAGTTTTTAACGGCTGAATATATCAATAATCATATTTACAAATGTCACTTTTTTGTAAGCAGACATCTGCTGATGCTATTAGCCTCCACAGGGAGTCCTGCTTCGATGGCAGCAATCGTTTTCAAAGAGTAACCGATGCATTGTGCGATGGTGGATCTATCTAGTTTGAGAAAGTAATGTTATGTAACTAATTAGTGTATTTGGCTCTCCTGTGATTGCATGCTGTGGTAAACTCAGATCCAGCTGAGGTCCTTCATGTGTCCACATTGAAGACCAGATGAGATCCACAGTGATTCCCTGCTCTCTTCTCAGCTCCACTGGCCCTGATCTGGGTCATCTGGGCCTTTCACTGGACGGCTGAGGGCCAAGAAAGAAAAAAAACCCTCCAACCATAAAAACAAACAGATACACAATTTGTAATTTGAATGCGAAACGGCTGTAAACCTCGCCAGAACTACATCATATCGAGTTCTCATGTGTGACACACTTTTTAAAAGAGTCCAGTTTGAAACAGCGTTGCATTTTTAAATATAATCATTTTTTTTTTCACAGTTGTGGTTTGCCATGGTTTGCTCCTGGTGTCAGAGAAGATCATTAAATATTAAACCACCTCAGCCTGCTACGGGGCGAAGCTCTGCTAATGTAATAACAACAAGGCTGCTTACTTATCCTCATCTTGCCGTTGAGCGCTCCATTTTTCCATTATTATTTTTGCTCATAGAGTTTTCGAAAAAGTGGGACACACTAATTGAAAAACTGCAATACTCCTCTCCTGTGAAAGAACTCTCTGGAGAGAAGATTTGTCAGCTGACTTCGAGTGTCCATCATTGTTGTATTTCAGCTTTATGCTTCTTCTTGTATATTACATTTACTCAAGTACTGTTTTTAAGTACACATTTGAGGTACTAGTACTTTACTTGATTTATTTGTATTTTATGCTGCTTTATACTGCAAAGAGAAATATTGTACTTCTTACTCCACTTGAATACAGGACTTTTATTTGTAATAGAGTATATGGAGTATTTTCACATTGTTGTATTGGTGCTTTAAGTAGGCTAAAGGATCTACTTAGTACTTCTGCCACCACTGTTATCTGTTCACTGTTTTAATGTGATTTTTTAACTTTAAATTGCATTGAGACGATAGTTTAAGTGTAAACAATACTGTTTCCAGATCATTTTCTATCTTCTGTTTCGTAGATTAAGTAATATACTATTCATTTTGATTAATATTGCTGCTGGTGAATACTTTATCGCTTCAACATGTAAGACATTTATGAACTGGTACAAGAGTACAAGAGGTAAATGCATGATAGAGCAGATGCAACAAACTTTCAATGAAACCCAAGAAAAATTAAATTAAATTTAAATTATAAAGTGTGAATAGCTACAGGGGCTGCAGCAAAAATGAATTCCTTTTGGGATATAAAACAGAGGGTCAGCTGTTGTGTTGCACATCAACAGTTCTGGATACCAATGAAAATAGATTTCTACATCAAAGAGGATTTTACATTGCACCTAAATGGATTCCCCTACAGGGAAAGGCAGGAGATGCTAAATTGCACTTTCCCTATTTCGAGTTTAGCATTAATTAGACATAGTGAATAATGAGCCGAATGTATAAAATATTTCCTTGGTGCCGTTGTGATACTGACCAAAGGAAAGAAAATGTGGACAGGAAGACAGTGAGAATAAATGAACTATAAGAAGGTGGTGATGCCTGTACAGTAGAGCCTGGAGCCATGTTGGAGGTGTTTTCGTGGAAGCAGCGTATTTCCCATTTGGCCACAGTGATCGGATCCTGTATTTGAGCTTTTTGTTGCCTCTCTTCGTGGCAGTTTTCAATAAAGTCAGCTTTGTTCTATAACCAGGAACACCATCTGCCAGTGTGTCAAAATAAATGCAAGAGGGCATTTAACTGCATCCTGTCTTGGATTTAATGACATTTCAGTAAAACTGGAGAAAGAGAGAGAAAGATAAAAACATGACGCCAGGGTGATGCAGAGATGGTAAAGCCACTGGAGACAATAATACAAAGACTTTATAATTTATGAATTGATTCACAAATTAAGTTTTTAGCAGCGACCAGCAGCTCTATAGCTTGCTCTGTCCCTGCCCTTTGGCGGCCACAGTTTGTTTTTGTTTGGATTTTAAGTTAGTCGGTCGGTCGGTCCACCACCGTACTAACGTTGGTGATCCCTTAACTTTTCATCTTGCACCATCATCAGATCAGAATTTTAAAAAGTCCAATACTTTGTGCATGTTTCTGTGTGTTAACTACAGTCGATTTGCGGTGCTGATGCACACTATTCTTTAACCATGCAATGGAATAACATAAAATAAATGTTGGGTGGTGGTGAAACTGCTCCAAAAACATCTTGAAAAAACAAAATCTAAGTGTTCAATTTTAGGACATTTGGGTTTACAGTGGCAATATCTTTCCAAAGTTGTAGTTTGAGTGACATCCACTGTAACATGATGTCATTTCCTGTTAGTGTGAAACAGTAGCAGTATACTATGGTGATTAATAGCGTAGTACATACTGTATAGCATTAGTATGTAGTATGGTCTTGTTCAAGCATCATTTGATGCAAAACTTTGATGAAAACTGAGGAATCTGTCTCATGCGTTCCATGTATTTCACAATATTTGGCTCTGAAATTCGAGGGAAGAAAAGATGTGAAATGCAAAGATGAATTGCTCCTTTTGAAAACGTCATATTTATCATTCCTTAAAAGCACTGCTGCTGTTGTCAGGGTGTAAAGACTTACAGCTTTGCCCTATGAGATCCTTGAAGCCCTCTTAACTAAATGTGTTTGTATTTTTTATGTCTCGGTGCCAACCTCTATTAGTATCATGTCACTAAGTGCCCTTGACTCCAGTCAAGCAGCGCTGTGCCTGTTGGTGAGGTCCAGGTTGCATTTACAGTCTACGCCCCCAAAACACAGCTCTGCACAGCGCAGGGCAAATGAAGGACGCTAACTCCTCCATGACTCAATGATGTTTAGTTATTCAAGCTGTGTTGACCTGAGGGAGAAAGTGAAGTACTCACCAACTTTGAAAACATCTCATGAGAAGAAACATTTTTTTTTTTTTTGTTGGTAGCTTTTACATTAAGACAGTGAATGTCAATTGGTCACAATGGAACAATGTCATACACGGTATAATACCCTATGGTACATTGCACTAATATTGGTAAGACTGCAAAAATACTGTTATTATATCTTGTGTGATGACAGCTCTACTTTACTTAGAGCGCTGCCTATAAATCTTTATAACGTTACATTAGCTGCTCCCTGAAAGTGTTGTGTGGGCGGTTGAATCACACAGGGATTATATGTGCAGGTTCATTAAACTATTCAACCATACCTTTATGTCATTACGTTTCATGACTTCACGACAGTGTGAGAGGTACCCTCCAAATATCTTTCACAGCAGTAGGGAGGTCTGTTCTTTTCTTCCCAGGTGGTTTATTGGCAATTTTCTAACCTTGCAGCAGGGAAAGAAAACAGCTTGATATGATTGCCTCTGACAGAAAATATTAGTGTTTAAATGCCTTAAATTATGTGTTATGTTAAATTATTATATTCAATGAAGACTGTTGGTTTTACAGGGCCAGCATTACAATCAAAGCTACAGTAAATGTGAGATTGTTGGTAAATGCATTAATATGCTTATGTGTTATTATCAGAGATATAAAGCTGCATCATAACACTTGATGTATCTCAGATATAATAGTTCAAAGTGCGTTATCATACATACATGCAATACACAAGTACTGTACAATGTTGTACTTGTTTTTAATTTTTTTCCTACTTTACACTTGTACTTCACTACATTTCAGATGGAAATATAACACGTTTTACTCCATTACATTTATCTGACAGTTAAAGTCACTATTTACTTTCCAAATGAAGATTTTACATGAAAAAAAAAAAACATATGGTAAGCTTACAAAATACAACACATTGTTTATTCCACTATAAACTTACTTCTCAAATGGTGTTATTTAAAAAACTGTTCTAGGTTAAAAGAGACATACTGAAAAGTCTAAAAAGTCAATACAAATTTGGGGAGCAGAACTTTTTTTTTCCTACCCTAGGAACAGTATAATTTCATGACGCCTCCGATTTATCCTGTGACTCTTCACAGGATAAATCCACTCGTTTGGATCCCACTGGACTAAACTACCAAACTGTATATAAAGTATTTAAAACTAGCAACTACACACTACACAAAGGTCAACATAAAACATTGTTGAATCATTATTAACAATCTAATAATCAGTATTTCTTTGCAGCTTATATTGTTACTTGTAATGAAGTATTTTCTTTCTTGTATTGGTACTTGTACTTAGGTAAGTTCACGTGTGTAAGTTGCTCCATTAATTGTGTCTGTTCTCCAAGTCTCCACCCCGCCTGAGCTCTGCTTGGAACTGGACAAAACAGACGAGAAGTGCTGTGGCGTCCAAACACAGAAAACCTTGCCTGTTGGACCCAGAAAGACGTCCTGTACTTGGGTCAGCAATACTTCCACCTCCTAAAAAGTGCAGCCGGAGCCTCTCTAGAAAGATTAATGACCATTGATCCCCGGCACAAGCCACCAGCAGCAGACCACTGTTTTCCTCCGGTCCCCATGAGCAGTAAAATCCTCAATGCACACTTTCTGACTTTTTCGGTTGGCCCTCCAGGCCGAACCAAGCAAAAGGACGGTTGTTGGTGTTTGTTTTGTTCAGCGAAGTGTGTTGATGTTTGCTTATCGTTGCATTTTAGTAGTGCACTTTATTGTGAATTCCATAATTTTATGTTTACAACATATATTTGGAAGATAACAATGCAGAAATGCAAGGTGAGAGGGAGCAAACCACTGATGACCCCTGTGATTCAGAGGAAACTGCACACTCAGAACTAACATTTTTTAAAGAGACACGAACTCTAAATAACAAAGTTAAACCACACTCTGCTGCAGGCCCTCACATTTGCAGATGAAACTAGAAGCTGGTATAATCATCTGTGCTTCTTTCTGCATGACCTTCCTGATCAGATGAGCGTTTCAAAAACACAAGGGGCAGAGGGTCACTGCCAATATGAGGCAAATTACCATTCGGTGGGAATATCCTTCCTGTTAATCAGCCTCCACTCTATTCTGATCTGGAGGTAACTGTCTGACATCTGCCCCAAACACCGCCTTTGATGTTGGGAGAAGGTTTGAAGTAAGAGTGATTAAAATGTAACTGCAATGGGCTTTGGAAACGCTGTAAGCAGGTTTTCCATGCAGGAATAATTAGTCTTTTTTCAAACCATTTAGTTTGAAGCTAAGTGACTGCTTTTATTGGAAACCAATATCTGTCTAACATGGGTTCATCGTGACTAATAAATGATAGTATTGCGAGTTTGATACTGATGCATTTTCACTTTCCTCACTTTGCGAGACATATTTCACAGTTTTGATTATATAAAACCAAGCAGGGAATCAGCAAAACTATCTCGATAAAAGGCTGTTAGTGTTGAAAGTAAAAAACACATTAAAGCTGTTTGTATCTGTTAAATGGCTTAATGAGCAAATCATACACCAGACATTTTTATGAAAATACCTGAGTCTTTTAGAGTTTTAGCTTATTAAATACTGTTTATGTTTAGTGTCAATTTTCAGTGTCCTATTGCCGTTTTAAGCTCTTTCCAAAAGAGTTGGCAACACTGTCAACTTTATCCTTTGGGTGTCAATTGACATTTAAGTGCTCTACACATTTTATATTAAAACACTAGATTTGTGGAAAATGTTGTGATGTGATTTCTGCTTACCAAAGACCTTAATGCTGCCTTCACAATATTTTACTTTATTACATTTAGGAAAAGTGCAACATTTCAAGCCAAAATTGACTCTTCATCATTACAAAAGTTTAAAAAAAAAATAAGGGAAAGATCTTGGTTACAGTTAATAAAAAAGCAAACGTTGATTGCTGGACTGTGATGGGATGTGAACAGACCTGCTATTAACACACCTCTACTTTCCACCTCGCTGAAGGGCAAACTACTTCCTGCACTCGCACTAGATGGGGCTGTTGGGACTTTGCTTGCAAAAGTTTAGATTTACCCAACGAATGAAAATTAGAGCCAAAGTTCCTGCTTGCCTGCAGATTTAACAAAACAAAATTAGGATGATTAATTTGGCTCAATTCCTCCTTCAACTTAACATGCACCCCTTAAAATTCATGCTTTTTAAGTCTTCAGGGAAGGCAAACTTTCACAACCATTTAGTAGTTTCAAAGGTTTTTGTTTTTTTTTGGTATTTTGCCAATTCACTTCACAAGCCCAGCAGGTTTAGATGTGTTTTCAAGTTCAACCAACAAGTTCTCATTCGGTCAGAGTCTCAGAGATGAATCTACTGTCAATCTCTCCACATATTGTCCTTTTAAAAACCACTGGGTACTGCTGCTACCCTCTAAGCTTGCGTGAAAAGAGGGCGGTGTGATCGTTCAGGGAGACATTTGTCGAACAGATTAACTCTGCCTTAAAGTCATTCACCCTGCATCTACCTCAGCCCTGTGAATTCAACTACAACTGACCTTTAATTTTCTCCGTGGGCATAAGAGTGGGTCAAGGGAAGGTGAGAGCAACTGTGCACTTTCTTCGAACCTGATTAAAAATATGTACTGCATATATCGGATTTACTTTTTTTTTCTTTTGACTGACTGCCCGGCGAAATACATCTGTCAGGTAAACACAAGTTGCATATCTATGTTGCGGAATTAATGATGTTTTTCTCCGGGCCTCCAGATGAATAGATACTACTCCACTACACATTATAAATTGACCTACGGTGCTGACGTCAGTGATCTGGAACTGGTAATGGTGTGTGGATAAGTTGCCCATAAAACCAGCATAAGGAAACACGCTGTCACAGCAGCCCGATCATTAGGACACCAAACAAGGAAATGCTCTGATGGACACTAATCATTCAAGATCAAATGCATTTCAATTAACCAATAACATCTGCTCACACAGCCATTCTGGTGATTTGCCA
Organism: Bovichtus diacanthus; assembly: GCA_943590825.1. Lineage (NCBI taxonomy): Eukaryota > Metazoa > Chordata > Actinopteri > Perciformes > Bovichtidae > Bovichtus > Bovichtus diacanthus. The sequence goes on from CALSBV010012130.1 coordinate 8,641,890, forward strand.
TATGTTTTGCAACCTTAAAATAGCGATGACGAGAGATGGATGTGTGACAATTTGTTGCCAAAATGAAGAAAAACTAACAGAAGATTAAAGTCCATGAATTCTGATGATGTTTTTTCACCCATAGTCTTGAACATATGTGACTGGTAAAATAAATATCCTTGAATGTGACTTTGAAAGGCCAAAACTTGACTGGGAATTAGAATGAAGTTACATTTTTTATCATTTTTGAACATATGGTTTGACAGGAACTGATGGCTGCCCAGTCATGGAGATGCTTGGATGAGCTGATTTCAACATAATTCACAATCTGCTTTACCATACGGATACCTGATGTTTTAATAGAGGGTTTACCTTTTTTACAGATGGGCTAAAAATAACAGGCAAACAAACAGAGAATTTCCACTCTGTTAATCAAAGCTATCATCTAGATTTCAACACATGCCTCTCTCATGTAATAAGACAAGCAAATCAGATTCATTCATTTAAATAATTGCATTTGTTCCTGTTTTTGTCCCAAGTTAATTAGCAAACATTTTAGCGCAGAGAGAAAAAAAACTGCTCTTATTAAGTGGGTTAAACAGGGGCTGTCAGCACATCTTCAAAAGTCTTATGTGTAATACAAATAAGCGTGGTTGCTTGTATTTGCCGTAGCTCCGAGAAGGTTTTCAGCCATAGCTGAACAATTTTCTGCTCCTCTGGGATTCTTTGCATCAATTCAATTTATTTCAGTAAATGGACCAATTCATCAGGGAAATTTGGTATGTCATTTGTGTTTTTCATTAAGCGATACCTTCCTCCACTTTTTCCCCCCAAACACAAATGGATTAAACTCTTTCTGTGCAGACATCTTGAACATACAGTACAACTGCATGAGATGTTATTGTGCGCTGACAGCATCAAGGAGAAGAGCTGAGTGCATGTATATGTAGGCATCGTAGCAATTAATATAATCAGGTGTTTACTGCTTGTTCACTGTGAGCTAAAATTGATTGTTGAGTTAGGAGAGAAAACACATTTTCTGACATTGCATGATAAATAGTTTTGACTTTAATTAGGTTTACATTACATTTAATCAGTAAAGACCTCAGCTTGAAATCCAGACTCAGGGAGTACACTTTGCCAGTGTAAATATGATTTTTTTTTTTTTTAAATGACATAAAATCCAACAGAAACCAGCTCAGGTAATAATAAGTTCTTTCCTTGAAAAGGCAGCGGGCGGCTGGTGCTCCATATCCTTCCAGATGTCTGTGTGTGATACGCTCCACCCCGCTGGCCCACGTTGACAAGCCCATGTCATCCCTGTGACATTTCCAGAGCCTTCACATTTCATCAGGACGGTAATTAATCATTGCTGAAACAATGTGGTGGCCTGGAACACCGGGGCTGCCACGGTGCGGAGGAGGAGAGCGAGTGCTGCCAGGGGCCTCCTTGGCACACGCCAGGGTGCAACAGGCAAAGGCGTTGCCATGGTGAAGCCTAGGCAGCATCGGGGACCATCATCCCACTGTGACATCTGTTGGCATCACAGGCTGCAACTCTAACCTACGAGCAGGATTTAGATACTCAGGCTGCTCCATGTCTGCACAAATGATGGCAAAACATTTTCCCAAACACGCTCATTAAGACATTCTTAACTGTGAAAGAGGACAGCTTGCAAAAACCAGGCTTGTAAAAATATTTTAATAGTATTTATTAACATACCATTAATGTCATATGAAACATTGATGCTTCTCACATGTATCAACCTCCTGAATGTTAAAACTCACACAAGCCACATGCAGTTCACTGATATCATGCAGCAAGATTAATGCTATTGAAGTCATAAATGAATAAAGTTATCCATCTTTGCAGTTTGAGCAAAGTTCTGAGTTTCAAAGGTTTTTGAATCTAGAGAGATTTCTTTTTTAATGCTTCTTCCTAAAGACTTATATGGAAATGACTGTGTTGAAACCAATGCAATCAGCTTTTTCTTCTGGCAGGATCCAGGGTTCTTCATTGGCCCTTTCTACACCCTTTCATCAAGTTCCATAAAAACCGGGCCAGTAGTTTTTCCGTAATCATGCCGACAGACAAAAAGACAAACAAACAAACAAACCAATCGAAAAGGGCAACATAAGCATTATTGGGTATTATCCTTTAATTAAGAATGGAAATTACATTCATCTTCTTCTTAAATCTAATAAAGGAAAAGAAGAAAGTGTCACAAAGAGAAAATAATCTGGTAAAGAACCTTGATATTTTATTTAAGTACAGTACTGGAGTAAATGTACTTGGCACCTCTGGAGCCTTGTCAGGGCAGTAAAACATAGTGTACAAGGCATGATGAGAAAAACAGCCTACAGGCATGAAATAAGGCTGAAAGAGGGCCAGATGTGGCCCGGACTTTCAGGGTGTGTTAAGTGTAAGACCACAGATAACCTACTTCAGGTCTGTCAGCTGTACACACATTCTCTGAAACGCCATTATGAATAAATCAAAAGCATAACAGCAACCTTCCTCTCGAGTGTCATCATTATCTTATAAGAGTTACATGTTATAATGTATAGAGCCTTTGGGTGCAGTTTTTCAACCATATTTTGCATTAAATTGATAGCAAAATCCAGGTTATTTGGCTTTTGTTTTTGCCAAAGTTCACAGTTATCACCAGCTTGTCACCTTGTCACGGTGACCTTTTAACGTGTTGTTCCTGCGTGTTTGTATGGGTGCTCTTTATCAGGGGACGATAATGAAAATGGAGGTGCCATCTCGTGCCAGCTTTTAATGTTAATTTGCAGTGATTTGTGAAAAAAAGAAAAATGGCCTCAGTCCAGGACAATGCTGCTTCAGACGACACTGCATTATAGGAGCTTTGTTGTCACAAAATAACCAATTTTAAAATAAAGGAGGGTTAATGCAGCAAGATGAATACTCACTCCTACATTGCGGTGTTCACACAGCATACAGAATGAAAATCATAACTCCCCAAGTCAACCAAACAGGTGAGGTCAGATTATTATCAAAGCTGCTGAACCAGAAAGTTGATGCAGTGTGCTGTATGTGCTCGAGGGGGAAGACACTGACAGTTCAAGGCCTTTGAGTCTGCAAGAAAACAGGGAGCGTGGAAGAAATGCATCCGCAAGCACTGGAATTATTAACATTTAGGTATGCTTACAAGACAGTATTACATCAAAGTAAGCAAAAAAAGGCTAAAGCAGTGCTGTGTAGATGGACGCTCACATCCACACTTTTATTCACTCATTTACAATTCATGTCAAGTCACTACCACAAACCCCCACCCTGCTGCTTGACCCCCTCTGCCTTTTTTGAGAGGGAGAGACGGTGTCAAAAGAAGAAGAAAAAGAAGAAAGGAGCCTCCGGGCCAGTGCATATCTTCTATCGGACCTTCACATGGAGCTGGTTATCAAGCATTCTTTGACAGGTTTTGAAGAGCAAGTTTTGAACTCATCTCAACACATCTGATGGTGCAATGACACAATAAACAGCATTGTGTGATCACTGTGAGACTGTGCTTCCAGGATAAAAGAAAGTATCAGATGATAACGATTATTTGGAAGCTATGGAAAAGCAAGTGGACCTTCAGTTGAGATATTTTTTTGTCAAGGACAGCATCGTCCGTTTGTTCGAATGCTTAAAACTTTCTACGTTTACATTTACCTGACAAGGACTTTCTAGTGGCCATGTGAATTATGACATTTGTTTGTTGTTCTACAGCCTCAGAGTCGGTTGGAGGAGGATGGATGTGTGTGGGAGACCGCTTTTCAAATCCTATCTCCTAGCAGATTTCATTTAATTATGACCACAACCTTTTCCTGGCCTTGAATCTGCATCAATTCATTTTTTTTGCCAACTTATGAGCATTCATTATCATATTAGCTTATGAAGTTAATACAGCGGGCTTGGTAGCAAACATTTTTATTTACACATTTACCCATCCAGCAGTTATGGAGCAACATTTGCATTTATTTGAATTCGTGTTTCTGGCCAGCTGAAGAATCTAAGTCCAGTATTCACTCTCCCACTAGCTCTGTTTTTGGTCTCTACCAACTCCTGAGGGAAACATCTGGCTGCACTAAGCTCACCAGCTAGTCTCTTTATTTGACTGCTGGGCAGGTAGTGTACAGTGGGTCTATCAGAGAGTTTGCACTGAAAACAGCATCCTGCTGCTGCTGGAGAAGATGCTGATGAGAGCTGTGAGAGGGAAACAGCAAAATGATGGGCTGTTAAACCAAAGCAGTGAACTGAAAGACGCTAAAATACTAAGTTTCACTTGGCTAAACCTAACCAAACCCTATCCACGGAGGTAGCAGATCAGAAAACGTTTATGTGAATCATTTTTGCAACAGTTTTCTAACAATTTTTCGAAGGCAAAGACAAAACATATAGTATTTCGTCAATTAGGGTTTTATTTGAGGGGTATCGGGGTCCCGCTCACAGTGAGGGAGCAGCGAGACGATTGGCTGATTCCCGAGTGAAGTGAGCGAGCTGGGCTGTGTGGTTTGACCATGGCCTGGATGTAGGAAGGGCCTGATCCATTCACAGCACGGGACGCATCAGATGGCTTTGACTACCAATGTGCTGTATTACACTACTTTGTTTTTCAAAGTTGTGAAAATGTTCCCAAATTATAGTGATTCCCCAGTTTATCAACTAAAGTTTGCACCCTAAAAGGTCAGAATATATAGTCTGGTTTTATAACCTGGTTCAATACTGATTACAATTCTTTTTTTTTATTGTTTACTCTATGTTATGTGTTTGCTTTTATATGCAGTTGATATTTCAGTTGCTATTTCTCCCTTCAGCTTTGCAACAGAATCAAATCCACAAGCTCTCAGTCTTGAAGGCTCAGGGCTTTGTTTAGTCAACAAAACAGCTTGTGTAACTAGCCTGCCTCGATTTTCTGAAAAGCTGCTGGTAGTTGGTACAGTGGCAGCTGAGAAACTGAGTTAGTCAGACAGTCTATCCCTCCAATCCTTCAAGGCAGTCTGGTCTGATGGATGAGAATTGAAAGGCAAATCAATAGAGATCACAGCTTAAATGAAGAGTGATTTTAATTGGCTTACTGTTATTGACGTGTGCTTCCCTCAGCTACTTGGACTTGCTCCGGGGCCACATGAGGGCCTGCGCTGTGGCTCCAGCTAGCGAAGATTTGCTGATATTCAGCTGTTCGCTGAATGAAATGACGACTAACGAGGGGTGACAATTGCAATTCAGATAAATGTTTATCAGGGGCATTTAGGTATGCCCACATCTGCCTGCAGTACGTCTATTTTCAGGGGATGTTGAGAGATTAATGAACACACTTGGGATGACAAAGAGTCAGATTCTCACAAATCAAAATGTGCACTCCTTGAGTTTTAAGTATGCCATCCATAACTGCAAATACTTAAAAGGAAGCAGACATAGAAATATGTTGTTCCTATTGAAATTAAGTGTAATATAAATCAAGGTAGAAGTTGCAGATAACATTCCTCTAATGTGGTTTTATGAAATTGTTGGAGATGGCTTAGACAGCCAAAGTTTCTCCTCACAGATCCTAATAAATTCTCTAAATGTGCTGATGAAATCTCTTTTGCATAAAGAGGTGGGAGCTTCAAGACTCTCAAAAACTTAACACAAGAGGCAGAGAAGATGTAGAGTGCAATTTCAATTTTACATATACTGTCTGACGCTGCTGTAGACGTAGTAAAACTCATGGGCAAGTTTATAGATTTGCTAATGTTTATGAAAATTAGAGTCTGCTGGAGAAACAAAATGTATTTACTTCTCCTCCAAGCTTAGAAATGAGCATGTTCTTCCAAAACCATGTGGACAGTTCCTCAATCCCATAGTAGTCTGTGACTGCAACTGCCTGTTTTCTGTACTCTTTCGATTAAACATAATGGTTCATTTGCCTCAAATAGTGCTTAATTCCTGCTAAACACACCCTGGCATTTTAACATTTGACATGAATTTGTCACTTTAGTCACCTCTTCTGATATCTATGTACAGATATAAAAGAAATCCAAAGAGAGTGTCAAGAGTTCCCCTCTTCTGAATTTTTTTGTAAAATATGCAAACGCTGCACATGATTATGAAATAAGACCTGAAACATAGCCTCTAACTTTTGATACACGCACAGTCAGCAGCAGGGAACGCCTGTAAGATTAACACGGAGGACCCCTCTCCTTATTGCGTTAGGGCTGCCTGAACAGGCCGTTTTAATAATGCATACTCACTCATGCATATTCTCCGCGCTGTGTCAAGCACAGTGGAATTAAACAAGTTTATCATCTAAAAAATGACATGTTCCATATCAGCCTTTTTCACTGAGCGTCCAATGAATGGCAAGCTCGCTTTTTGCCTATCATGAAGATACGGAAATAAGACGGCTATCAGCAGTCGTCGAGAATTTATAATTTCCTAACGGGGGCCAATATCTTTTGAGCCTAATAACTAAGGAACCATGTTGATGCTTGGGGAGTTTTTAGAGGTGGGAAACTGGTCATCTGAGGCCACAGGGAATGAAGAAGTGTTCATATCAACATGCTACTGTGCTTATTATTAAATTAAAGAAACACGACCAACATGAATATGTATCAACCATATATAATGAATTTAATCAATGAAATTAGGACCATTCCTTTTAATAGTGACACTTCTTGATTTGTAAGGTAATGCACTGACACATATACTGTTCTTATCTGATATGTCTCTTAACAAAGAAGAAAAAGGAGGTGTATTTTCATTTATGAGTTTTGAAATATTGAATAAAATCACAGCACAAAGTCAACTGATTTTAGAAGGTTTAATAAATCCTACAATCATTTTTCTTTAAATGTTTAAAAAAGAGACCTGGTGCTGAGAAATGATAGTCGTGACCACAGCAGTATCTATACTTTATGAGCTACAAGCCAGAAGGTGTAAACGGGTCTATAGAGTTTTTGCTCTTCACATGATATCCAGATTTCATTCGATTTTTAGAAGTTTCTAAATGTGGGACACCAATTAAATAGTCTAAAAATCATTCAGAAAATGATTTGACTAATTTGAGTCCAAAATAAATCAAACTATCTGGTAATTTAGAAGAAAAAAAAAATCAACGACTCGAGGAACATCTGAATAATTATAAGAATAACTTTGCTTGATTCTTTCTCTGTGCAAGTGACAGAGACTGATTAAATGGAATCATTTACAAACCATGAATCTAACACTCAGACTCCCCCTCAAACCCTCCGGCAAAACACAAAAAGGCTGGTTACTGAGCTTGCACGCTGTTGTATCGATGAAAATATGTTCTCAGCAATAGACTTGAACTCAGTCCAAAGTTGCGACCAATAATCCCTCATGCCTGAGTGAGAACTGGTGTTTCTTTGTGTGCATGTGTGTGAAAAAGAGAGAACGGTCAGAGAGAGGAAGACTTATTTTGCCACAGGATCAGTACTATTGTTAAACCTCCTAAATCACCTGCAGTGAGCGGAGCAGAACAGAGCAGCCTGATGCTGCGAGATTTCTTATTTCATTTTTAATACCTCCAGATCGGATCCATCCAGGATTGTGTTGCTGTAATCCCTTGGCTCAATATCCCCCATGTTCAATATGTTAATGTCTCCCACCACATGGATCATTCGTCAGACAGACTTGGCAGATGGGCTTGCAACCGTTTCAGAAAAGACAGATGTATCAACATCCCTTTTTAAAAACCTCTGTGTGCTTTTCAACACTCGACTCAACATCGATACAACAATACATGCATGTGTTTGCGTGTTGGAAGAAGAGAGAATGCATTATAAGCAGGACCAGTGAGGTCCCCAAGATAATTTTTCCAGGCGTATAAAAGATGGTGCACAGCGGAGGATGAACATTACATTGTCACTACCCAGAAGACCGAACATAAAAGAAGCTTTTGTATGTTTGAATTGCCAGAATAAATTCTCAACACATTATTTTCTCTGCCAGATAATGATCTATTTCTCAGTTCCACAGTGTCCTACTTAGCCTACTTATCTAAGTTGGAGAGAAAAATAATAATTTGATGTGGAGGATGCTTCTCAGCCTTGCTAATGCTGCTCTGTCCTTGATTATTATCCTTATTATTTAACAGCTTAAGGCCAATTTTCTTAAGGATGAGATTGTTATTGCATTTATATTCAGTATGTTAGATGCTTTATTGGGCGAAAACAACATTGTCCATTTGTTGACTTGAAAAAAGAGGAATATTGATGGCGAAGAAAGAGCTAAGAGGAATATCAAATTGATGTCTTGCAAAAATTGTTTTCAAAGAGAAGCAAAGGCTGTTCTCTACATTCTGATTCAGGCCTCAGCATCTCAATATTGAATAACCTGAGAGCTATTATGATGTGTTTGTATGCAACACATGATTTATTACTGCACCTTCTGTTATACCATGAGAGCCTCAGAAGACAGCGTGCAGTTCGAGAAACTCTCCTCAGCAAACTCAAACTGCTTTTTTCCCCTTTTTTTCTATAAATCAACAGTTTAAAATTATGAGCCTGATTAATTATTTTCTACCTGCAGCTGCTGGCAATATGCATGTGTATCAACTTGATGCTATCACCCATTCATTTATGTCATTTATACTAAAAAAAAAACCCCACACGGCACAAGATTCAGGAAGCTGTTTACATACACAGTCGACATCAATTTGCATTGTGTCAGTAGATGTGTGCGATATTTCAAACAGGCGCAAATGTCATGAAAAAATTCCCACAAAGGCAGATGTTGTTTACTGTATCTCTCGAAGTCAGAGTGTAGACGCGTCGTATGGCTGCTGGCAAACAAAGATGGCCCCCATAACTGACTTTGAAAGTTGTCAGTAATATTGAACTAGCTCAACATCAAAGCTGATTGCCTCATGCCTTTTTATTCCAAGTATCAGCCTGATTTATGATGAGGTTTTGTTTTGTGGTGCAGAATTCAGACTTTAAAGTTTTACGCTAAGGGTGGGATGTAAAGTGGAATACATTTGAATGTATTTCCATTGGAAGAAAACACATATTAAGTGTATATGTGCTGACCCACAGACGTCTCAGGATGGGCTACCACGCACGCTCCTCGGATATGTTCGGAGGATAAAAATTAAAGCTGCGTCGAGTGTTCCAGTCGGACGACCAGCAGCTCTCAGAAAACAGCCTTTCATGTGCTCAGGCTGACAGGCTTTTGATAAGTAAGTAGCAGAGTCTGAGATTAGACTGGGAGAATATCAGACTAGCCTTTAAAGAAAGAGAAGAAGAAGAGAGAGAGAAGAAGACAGAGGTGTGTGTTGGGGGGTGTGTGTACCTGATGTCTCTCTACAGTATGTACGTCTTTTAAATCATTTTTAAAGATGATATCCCACTTAAGATCTATAGCCAATATGTTGAGATGTGTGTTTATGAACAGCTTCTTCCCACAAATATTGAGAGGAACAATCAAAGTCTTAAAGCTCTCATTAGTATTCTCTCCAGCTGCTTTTTTTTTTTTTGCCTCTTCCGTTGATATAGACACTATCTCTAGAGAGATAGAGAGTGTCTGAGCATCTCACAAGCTTCATTCAGAAAAGAGACCTTTAAGCTCAGGCCATGTCAGCCTCTCTTTTCTCACCACATGTGCTGAGGGAAATATCATATTGTTTATTCTTGACCCTCAAAATGGTCGACAATTTTACAAATATATACAAAATATATTTGGTGGCTCTTGTGGAGCTGTTAATCATATCGCATGGTCTTCCTGGTTTTTGCCCACAAGTCATGGCATTTTAGATTATCATTTTTCTGAGGGAGATCATGCGATCTGATCAAAAGCTCCAGGATGGCTACAAAACAGACTTTGTGGTGAATTAATTTTGCCAATTATTGTTTCCAAAAGTTAAAACTAAGTGCTAATTCAAATATTTAAACCAACATGGATGAGAAGTGCTCCCACTGTTGTTGTCAGATTTTATCAGCGGTAGATAGCTAATTAAAGTGGCAAAAGACACGTTTTTTTTATTTAACTTATCATCATGAAGTAAATGTTGATTGCACAATGTATAGGCTGTAGAATAATGACACCATCTGCATTTAGATTGGTTCCCTATAAGCCTCGCTTTCACTTTGCAATTCTGTCTGCCTCCGGGGAGCGATCATCCAGGAAAATGAAGGCTCGATTTACTGCACAAAACTGAGGAAAAACTAAATGCAGTTTGTCCTGTACAGTATTGCCAACTCTTTCCCAATGAAAGTAGCTAGCACTTGCTACAAGAGTCGCAAATAAGTCGCCGGATGACGCCATACGCTTATTTGCATATTGGCAACATCATCACGCATTAATTTGCATAAATCTTAGTGGTTGTGTGACTTGAACTTGAAGTGAAGGAGACTTCCTGCACTGCAGAGGACCCATGGACTGCGATTACAATATAATATTTTAGTATATTCTATATACGAGAGGAGACCCATTCTGTAATATTTTCTTGCTAATGGTCTAAATATGTCACTTTGTGACAGCGGCGGCAACAATAGTACCACTTTGAAACACTAGCGGGGAAAGGTTGGCTGAATTGTCTTAAAACAAGAACCAATGATTACATTACATTATATTTCATTTAGCTGATGCTTTTGTCCAAAGCAACTTACAACAAGTGCAAACAATCCTGAGACTACAACTCCGAACAACAAGAATTTTGCAAGTACATAAGCTTCAAATAGGTGAAATTATTTTAAGTGCAGCACAATAGACTCAAATAAGCAAACCAACATAGAGAAAGAATTTAAGTTTTTTTTATTGACCATATGGAAACAGGTGGGTTTTCAGTCTGCGACAGAAGATGTGAAGACTTTCTGCTGACCTGATATGAACGGGCAAACAGGTGGGTTTTATTTGAGGGGTATCTGCGTCCCACTCGCAGTGAGGGATTGGCGAACCGATTGGCCGATGTTAGATCATGATCATGATCTGTGCCTTGGCCTCAGAAGTAACACATTAGTGTTTTACTAATGGTGTTTTGCTACTACAAATATTGCTAAAAAGAGAATTTTTTTACATTACCATTGGCATGCCTGGTTATCTGGGAAACAAAGTGCTTATAATCCCAAATTACATGTTAAACAAGTCCCTACCCTCCGATAGCACATCTGTAACAAAAACACATCATTTGAATATGTAATGAAATGCATTGAACAAGTAGGCCTAAATGAAGTCTAGGGGGCCTTCCAGCTCAAGCATGAATCTTTCATTCTTTTTGAAATACTACCTTCCTAATCACAATATGAGCACTAATTTATCTTCCATCCATCATTTTAAATGGAATACATAATTCTCCATCAAATCAAAAGCCATATGTGGAAGACTGCTAAAATCTCGTAGGGGTCAAATCAGACTTCCAATGAACAAATAGTATCTTATTTGATTACGAAGCTACATAATTAAATAATTAAATGAAAATGCTAATGGAAGCCAAGTCTTATGTTGGCCCGCAGCAGACTTTGACCAATCAAGCCTAAAAGCATTACTACAACTATTCCTAAGTAATATGGCTTTTTCTGTAGGTCGAGCGTTTTTCATTTTTTTCATTCTATCAGACTTTAAGCCGCTTGAGCACCAAAGCAAAAAAAAAAAAAAACACATCACAAAATGTCCAAATCAATCTTTAATGGCTTTTCTTGTTGTTTTACATTCTTTCGCCCACACACAGCACCAAGTTGAGGTACAAGGATCCCATTACTACAGGATCAACAGGAATGCTTTTACATTGTCCAGCTTCTGCTCATCACCCATCCATCTTTCCCAGAGATATTAAAAGAATAAAACATCTTTCAACATTTGAATTCTTATTTGCCTTGCCTTGACATCTCTATTAGTGACAGGAACTGGATTGGGGGAGCAGCCGTCTGGCTCTCTGAATGAAGGACACCCATATGCTGCTGTCATGTTCTCTGCTAATTAGGATTAATGGCAACTATGACACTGCCTTACTCCTTAGCCTCATACAACCACTCTCATGATCCCACTTACCCTTCAGCCCTGTCCCTTTACCTCCGCCAAAAAAGAAAACTGCCCGTGTGGAGATGGAATTCTTGTGGAGATTTCTAGACAGCTCTCTTTCAAGACCAACGCTTCAGTCGGTGTTTGATGTTTCTTCAAGGTTTTCTGACGCCATTGAAAGGGTTTAGCGGCCTAAGCGTCATCCATTTCTTCTGAAATCAACAGAAGTTGCTCGGTTGCTGATATTCAGTGTGTTTGTTGTAAACTTTGTTTGTATAGGGCACGACTCTCTGGCTTATCAATAATTAATGAGGTGGCATTACTGAGCTGCGTTCTCTGAAGGACAAATTAGAAAGCACAGGTTGAACGAGCGAATACAAACACACTGAGCAGAGCAGATGTGATGAGGAAAACCAGGCACATTAATTGACGATTACTTCTCTGCTAATCTGAAATGTGAAGACCCTCAGATTCCATTAGCTTTACCCTTGAATCTAAAACAAAACACTAATACCTGGAGTTTATGTGGATGAGATTTTCTCTCACACCAATTTGCAGTGAAGGCCTGTGTCCTTAGAGCTACCACATGAAAGGTGTGCTGGAGTAGCTTACCCTGTGAAATTAATTAAAGTAAGACTCAAGGCTTTCAGAGATTCAAATCTGACACTCTCCCAGCACTCTTTTTTTATCTTACTTCACATGAAAGATATTTCTGTAATGCATTCTGCCAATGTTACCTCCAGGAGTGTTTTTTTTCTGCTATAACATTGAAACACATTCACGTTTAAACCTACTGTAAAGACCATCATCTTATAAGTTGTTATGCCTAACATGTTAGCAAAAAGCTATGTGTACATCCAGAAGGAATAAAGCAACATTAGCATTTATTTGGAGTTGTGTTTTCCGGCCACACATTTAAGTCTAATATTCACTCTTTTATCTCTTATTTGGTCTCCACCAACTCCTCTGGAAACTTTCTGGCTAGTTAGCTGCTAAATGCTCAACCAGCTAGTCGCTAACTTTGTCTGTTTGTCATTTGAGATGGAGGTAAACAGTAACAGTAAAGTTGCAGGATGTTGAACCAAAAACAATTAGCTAAAATAAGATGCTTAAATGCTTCGTAGAGCTTTGGGGAACAACTCCACGGTGAGAACTCCCTTCAGGTTCATCAATGGACGACTCATTACACATGGTCAGTTGATCCATTGTTAACATAATAATATTGATTAGAGCAGCTTTAATCATGGGACATTAAAGTGGTTGTAGGATACAGCACAATTTATTCTGTGGTCAGTATACAGACTGAAGACACACATTGCTTGATAACTATTTAGATGAGTATACAAGTGCCTGAGCCTCTGCTGAGACTGACGTTAGCTTGTTTGAATGGAAATTGATGTGAGCCAAAGTATGATCACCATGCAGTGGAAGAAACACTGGGATTTGGTTACCAGATGACAAGAACAAATTCAGTGGACACCCTGATTAATTGTTATAAATGCTCGTGCAGGCAGCGACAGTCCAAGTTAGTTAATCTTGAAGCAGAGAGGGATGGGAAGTCGGCAATAAAATTATGCACACCGGTGGTTTCAGTTTGGAGGGAATGTTTTCTTTACATTTCCATTTTTATTGCTGTCCATTCCAGGTCATTTCGTGCTCAAAGCAACATCACGCCTAAACTAATTTGTTGGCAGCTGTTTCACATTCTAAACATTTCCATTAGCAACCGAACCCATCCACATAATGAAATATTGTTCAAAGGAAAATGTATTTCCAAACGGCTTTATTTAATTCCACTACCTCAGATTCAGATTTTCCACCAGCATTGCTGAAATATACACCTCATCACTCTGCATCTAAATATGACATCCGACTACTTTTGTTAATATTTCTTCAAGAATCAGTGAAACGGAAAATGCTGAAAGAAACACAGGAAGCTAAAACATCTTCACTGTCCCAAAAGTAATAACAAAACATATTAAGATGCAGCATTTGTTCTGTCCTCTTTACTGGAAAGATATATCCCTTGCAGAAAGCCAAAGGCCCAGTTGTGAATTGATGAATAACTATAAATATTCAAGAAGTGAAAATGCTTTTTTCTTTAAATGAGAAATGGGTGGAATGGCCTGGGTGAGTAATTTCTTCCAAAAGACAGAGCGATAAGTCTCTGTGCTTCCAGTTCAAACACTGAAAGCTTGTGTCCTTCCCTCTGGCAGAGGTGAAGTGAAGTGGAGGGAGAGGACTGGGACGCTTGACTCTGGGAGGGTTCTTCCTGGTGTTGGATTGCACAGTAAACGACCCAGAGGTTAATCACGTTTGATCAGTGTATCCATCATGCGCTCCGGTCGCTAACACTGAATGTCAAATGACAGGCGATGGCAGAAATTCAGCCCGTTTCTGAAATTAATTAGTGGTCCAGCGAAATTAATCTGTACATCTTTGCTAAATATTTGTTTCTAGAAGCTTAGTTGTGTAGTGACTACGTTCACAGTTGGACAATTGTTGTGGCTGTCTAACTGCTAAATCAGTAGCCAATCACAATAGTGCTTTCAGCTTGTCTCTGTTTCCCCCCCATGCTGTTCAATATTGTACACCAGTTTGTTCAGTAAAAAGAGGTTGCAGAGGCAAAATAAAGCGAGTTGATCTTGGTCCCTCATGTGATAATAACTTCCCACTGGTTATTCAAAAGGTGTATTTGTACCATTGACTCCGTCTCATAACTGTCTGCAAACCATTGCTTTTTTTTTGTGGAGTATTTTTTACTCCAACAGAGATGAGTTACAAGAAAGTAAATGGTGCGACACAGCTAATAAGCTACAATAGCTTCCTCGATTCAGGACTCTCCAGCTCTCCGTCCCACAAAGGTCAACACCATCCAGAGACAGTTTTTTATTGATAAACGGCACAGATTTGCAGGTCAAATTTAACCAAATGTGAGCTTTACTCCTTACTTCGTTTTACTTTGCCCCCATGAGCCATTCCACTAATAATGGCGATTCCATTTGAATGAAATGAATTGGCTACAAAAGTTTGCTGTTTAAACTTTAATTTACTTTAATCCGTATGACTGTTCGGGGTTATGCATTAAACACATGAAAGTTGCTCACCTCTCTTTCACGTAAACACACACGCACACTCAGACACAGACACAGACACACACACACAGACACACACACTTATAGTGTATGCATGAATACACATGATTCAAGCGCACACCCACTCACTGTGTCTTGCACACACACTCCCATTAACTGAAGGTTTTCAAACTTTGAGGAAAGTGCATATACACTCACACAGAAACACACACTCACACACACACTGACCGATAGCTGGTCAGTTTGCCACATTTCACATGAACAAACAAACACAAACACACAAAACCTACAGAACAACATACCAGAGGAGACTCTCCCCCTCGTCCGGGCCTCTGTCACAAACGCCTCCTGTCGTCAGGCTCTGTGTGACTCCCCTGAGTCGGTTGCCAGGCAACCGTGGCTGCTTTAACATGCGCGGGAGAAAGGGAGCAGGGGATCCCTCTTGCCTGTGGAGCGAAAGCAACCGCGACAGCGTCAGTGTGAGGCGACGGGTTCCTTCACAGCACCCCCCCCTCTCCCTCTCTCTCTCTCCGTCTCTCTTATAGCCGTCCAGCGTTCACGCTCTGCTCAGTTAGTTAGGATACATGCTCAGCCACTGGAGCGCAAGGAAAGGTATGTTAGGTTACACATCATGTAGAGCAAGCAGGGGCTTCACCACTTCAGCAGGGGTGCCTTTTTTCTTCCTTTTTTTATTTCAGCATGAAACATTAAAAGCCAAGACATCAGCTTAACATGTTTTACATTGCTGAGCAGTATAAAAGTTTGACAGAGGAGATGAGCCTTTAAAAAGACTTGATAGAGGTGTCTTGGCAGGAGAGGCAAGACTGAAATCTTTTTTTTTTTTTTTTTTTTTTTAAAGCTTTGCGGAATAAAGAGGAAGATGGAAATGTTCACATGAAACAGCTTTGTTACCCTCCCACCCGCATCTGCCCATCAACTGACTCCATTCTTCAACTTGACATCATCTTTCCTCACAGACAAGAGGAAGAGGAGGAGAAGAAGAGAGAAGCAGAGGTGGGGAAGCAAACAAAGCAGACAGAGAAAGAGGAGGAAGAGCAGAGAGGAGGTGGACAGCACAGTTTCAGCTCTCACATAGCTGAGGAGGAGAAAGTGACGGCAGCTAGAACTTGGCCACTAGTGAGATGAAATTCGGGGAGGAGACGCTGGACCGCTGCAGGGTACGACATCCAACAAGAGCCCCAAAATTGGACTGCCTGGAAGACGTGCCTGCCCTCTCTGGATCCTGTGCCCCTCCACAGCCGAAGGATGAGAGGGGTCGACTTTCACCTTAGTTGCCAGGGATGTCTGTGCACTATGGAGAGGCGTCCCCCTCCAGCATGTCCAATGCTATGTTATTCCTGATGCTTTGCAAGGTAGGTCTTTAAACTGTCATCCCACATCCAGAGCTTTTTTTTATTAATAAACTCTTCGTCCTGTGCAGAGCAGCTGTCAACAAATACTTGATGAATCTTTCACCGTTTATAAATGTCATGACATTGTGTAGCTATGAATGTATTATGCATCATGATATATTCTTTATAAATGTGGGACATTTCCAGGCTCAGTTGTCTTTGTATGAATCATTGATTAAAGCTGCAGAGACACCCTGAACGTTGTCTTATAATCAAACCATGCTCTTTTTGTCTTTTCTGCTTTACTCCGAGAGATACTATTAGTTGTTTGTCCACGACACACATCCACATGGCCCCTATGGGAGTTGCTCCTCATGCATGTTGCTAACAAGTTTAAATGCTTCTTATACGTAGCAGCAGCACCTTAAATCAAGGTCACTCTTTAGCTTTCTGTCTATGGAACGCTTCATTTGTGACTTTCTCGATGTAGTTAAAATGACGAAAGACTCACTATACTCATACGGAAATGATACACGGGAAAGTTTTTTTTTAAACAATATGCGACCCTTCTTTTGTGTCGAATTTTAATTCCATGTCCGTCAATTTAAGATGTAGCTTCTGTCTATCTTCAGATTATGTCTGAACTTTTCTCTGTGGCCTTTAGCAGGATCTTTTTCATCAATAAAAAAGATAAACTCCTCGATTTCAATTTCTGTCCCATGCAAAATAGATCTGCCACTTTCCTCTCACTCACAGAACAATGAGTACAGGTGTTGGAAAATGGGTCACACTCACTATTGGCATCTCAACCGATTTTATGATATTTTCTTCTTTTCCTCTTCTCTTTTAAAAAAAAAATAATAATAATAATTCTCTTCATATATGCATTGTATGTGTCTGTATGTGATGCTCTGAATTTGTGTGTCTGTGTCAGCGTGTGATGGGCGTCAACCTGTGTGTGTGTGTCTGTGTTTGTGTGTGTGTGTGTGTGTGTGTGTGTTCATACACACTCGGGAGGGAGCTGTTTGCTTTAATTCCATTTTATAACAATGCCAAAAGCGACTTCTGCCTGTCAGACTCTGTTAACATCTGGAGCCGTTTGACATGCTCAGGATTATTCAAGTGGCAAAAGGTTTTACTCTCCAATGATCTGATCTGAGGATGTTTGCTTCTGTAGGTGTAGCAGGAGTGTCCGGATTTGTTGTCCCAGGAATGGTCTCTCTCTCTCTCTCTCTCTCTCTCTCTCTCTCTCTCTCTCTCTCT
>CALSBV010012130.1:8659549-8686722 GCA_943590825.1 Bovichtus diacanthus
ACTCTCAACGAGATGCTTTTCATTTTGAATGTAAAATTGTTGATCCATGCTACATGTATCACATTTTTTTGATCATGAATGGCCCTGATCATGTTAATCACAGAGGGAAAAAGTGTATAAATCATTGGAAAAGGTCTCCTGAGTGACAAAAGGAGTCAATACTGAGATAACTAAATCCTAGCTCGGAATAGTGATGACTAAATCAAAATGACTAAATCAAAATGACTAATCAATAAGAGGTAGAGAAGTGGAGCAATGTACTGTGTCTTGTCTGGATGTGCCACGCTATGTGAGTTTATTTCAGTGACTTCTCCTTCCAGCTTGTCCTGAGTGTTAAACAGACACAGGGAGTCATTATGGGTGGTTAATGATTATGGCACATCGTAGGATGCCAGCACTGGCTGCCACTTGAAACCGAACGAGGAAGACGTCCAGAAGGTTTGCTGTGTGACGCACAGCTGTAGTCTGTGGTAAAGCTGTTTTCACAGCACCCAGATTGTCACCCTCCTTCACCACCATCCCTCCTCAATCATGTTGGAAGACATATTTTAGATCTTTGCTTAAATTTACTTAAGTACCAATACATGTAAACATACTGCATTTCAAATAAAAGTCTGCATTCAAAATCTTACTCTTAATTATTATCAGTAAAATGTAGTTAAAGTATCATATGACATTAGATTGTTAATACAGATGCATCAATGAGTAAATAGCATTTTATGGACTGTTTTGTTTACACTTAGGTAGTTTAGTCCAGTGGTTGCCAATCTATACATTAGATAATTATGAAGGGTCATGAGATTTTCATGGGAGAGGAAAGAGGAAAAAATTCTCCCGTCTTTTTCCTCTAGTATTTGTTATTTTGAAATACTAAATCATTTGAAACCATTTAAAACGTTTAGAGGGGAAATGTCTGTTTGATGGAACTAACAACACATAGACATCTGAAGCATGACAAGGGACCCCAACTACACACTGTTGTTTTGTAAGAGGTCCCAAGACAAAAAGATTGTGAACCACTGGCTTCATCTTGAACAGCGTATTTTATAAGGTTATTATTGTTGTTTTATGCAAAACCTTCATTTGAAAAGTAACTTTTAACTATACAGTAGCAGTCAGGTAATTGTAGCGGAGTGAAAAGTTTTATATTTTCCCCTCTGAATTGTACTAGAGTGGAAGTATAGAGCCGTATGTAATGTAAATGTACTTAGTTACTTTCCACCGCTGCTCCTCCTCGTCCTCCTCCATCTCCCTCAGCATCCTGGGGCACATTCCCCCCCCCCCCCTTGTTATTTTTTTTTTTTGCTGAGCGCTTGTTTATATCAGCAGCGAGCAGGCGTCTTCATGCATGAGGGCACATCCAGTGCGCCACACAAAGATCTCCATTCATGTTGAGGGAAGCCCTGTTTATAGCTCTCCCCAGGAGAAGCAATCAAAGCCCATTGTTACAGATCAGAGGAGGAGGGCGCACTTTAACACAGAAACAGAACCGGATGGGGTTTTTATGTGCGTCGAGAGCACAATACATGCCGACGGTTGGATACTGACAACCCTGTTATCATTCAGAGTCTCCATGTGGGATGTTAGCTTTTCAGTGAGGACAATCAGTTTCGTGCTCCTAACCTTATATAAGCAGGCCTGAAAAAAACGCATTTGAAAGGTCTTTTATATAAACTTATCGGTGGTCCTTCTATAATTGACTTGAATTTTCTATGATTCCTATGTTTGACTTAAGATTTCAAATGCAGCACTCGCC
This sequence comes from Bovichtus diacanthus, assembly GCA_943590825.1. Classification (NCBI taxonomy): domain Eukaryota; kingdom Metazoa; phylum Chordata; class Actinopteri; order Perciformes; family Bovichtidae; genus Bovichtus; species Bovichtus diacanthus. The sequence continues at coordinate 8,661,306 of CALSBV010012130.1, forward strand.
TTGTGTTGAATTTATTACGTCTTTGTCTTGTTGTGATCAGCTCAGTTAGTTTCATTTCCTTTTTCTGCCAAGACTCTTTTCCCTCTGCCAAACTGTCCAAGAACACGATCCATTAGTCAACGGAAAAAGGAACGACGCTCCACTGGTGACAGGAAAAAACTCCACTTTAGAGCTCCTTCAAAAGGTTACATAAATTTCAATTATTGCGAAGGACGGGCTGCAAATGAGCCTTAATAATGTAGACTTTGCAAAGGTTAATTGCTGTAAACAACCGTGTGAAGTTATATTCCCTGCCAAAAATAAATGTTTATGAAGGCACTTCACTTTCTTTTTACTTGAATTTGTGATCATATGAGTGAACAACATCACATTTTCTGATGGATGATTCCTCTTCAGGTGTGTAAAGAGAAAGCAATACAGATGCCGAGCCAAATAAATGGTGAATATCATTTTTACTTGTCATTTTAGCAGGGTGTTCTTGGTCCAGCTGAGATCCCATGAAGTGGCACTTTACAAAAGTATTAAAAGATAGCGTAAGATTGTTTTTATCATCGCAAGTCAGTCTCTCTCATAAAGTACATCAGCCAAAAAGGCACAATCCGTACCGAGGTAGTTCATTTTTTTTGCAAACTCTTGCTGGAAGTCAAAAAATGGGTCTTGCATCCAAGCATTTTACTAAGAGGAACAGTTCCCTGTTAAAAGGTTTATTTTTAGTCTGCATTAGCTTACATGCCTTACTGTTGCTAGCTGGCGTATGAAACCCATTGACCCGCAAAAGGAGCGCTTTACTCCTGAGAGGTGTTTGGATGCCAACTCGCACAAGCTGCTGCGCCTGCAGGCTGAAAACATACAGCTACTTTCTAATACTCCACCCCGGGCTAAACCGATCAATACACACACACACACACGGACACACACACACACACACACACACTCTTGTTTCGGATCACAGTTGTAAGGAGTAACACAGCTAAAAAGTGAGTCTAGTGCAGGAACTTCTGCTGTCTTTTTTCACTCACCGGGCCTCAAAGAGCTGCCAAGGCTATTCCTCTGATGTCCAGAATGTCAATCAAGAGGAGTGTCTGTTTCTAGAAGTATACAGTTGCAAACATTCATTCTGGTATAAGAAGAAGTTTATTTCATGTTTGAAAATGTGTTAACGCAATAAGAAAAAGCAGGAATGAACAAAACAGCCATGTTTACATGATGGTATTTTTATGTGAAGTAAAAATCCAGTGTACTGTATATGGCTTGTATCCTACTAACCATTATGAGAGATTTTATATTTTATTCTTAATTGTTTTAGGAAAGGTCATTTGGGGGATGAAACTTCCTGTCTGATTTATCCAACCACTCAAGTGCTTTTCATAGTTTAGTCTCCTATTTGTAGTAAAAACAACTTAGATTTACAATTTGCAGAAAGCCTTCATTAACCAGACATACAGTTGTAGTAAAAATAGATCAACCAGTCATGATTAAAGCAGACCATGGCTTTGAAAAGATTGTGAAATAGCCAAAATTCCTGCCCAATCAACTAACTCACTTTCTTCTTAACAAGAGCGCACTGCATGATAACTGGATGAAAGCTGACATAGAGCACACATGTATTATGAGACCTATACTGAAGAACTATAAATGCATTTTAAACGGCTCATATATAAAGTGTTGCATCACTTTAACCCTGTGACTGCAAATTGATTTAAATTATCCAGCAGTCTGATTCTTCATTTCACATTAATGAAACAATTCAAGCTGCTCAACACCAGATTCTAAATCTCGTGTGTTCACTGACCACGTTTAAACTCAGGAGATGACTATATTTTATTGAAGGAATTGAGAAAAGTCATTTACTTTTGATGGAAAATCTTTCCCATATCCTTGAATAAAACATAGCTTTACAGAGACTTACGGGCAACTTGGTGCAACATGCAGAGAGCAGCAGTACAGTACACCCCACATATTTACAGGCCATCTGTGTGTGTGTGTGTGTGTGTGTGTGTGTGTGTGTGTGTGTGTGTGTGTGTGTGTGTGTGTGTGTGTGAGCCTGGCCTGTGTGTCAGGGTAGTTATGGGACACCTCTGCCGATCCTCTGTCCAAAGATTGAACATTTTAAATCGATGTTACCTACACATATTTTACAAGTAGCACACTTTTACATGCAAACGTAAACATGTATAAAGTAAGCATGGAATTATAATACATTGACTTACTTTTATATTTCCCCCCCTGCCTGCAGCAAGCAACACACAGCCCTGCTGTTGTTTTTTCATCCCAAGCAAAATCTGTTAATCTGTTCCCCGGACCAGAATAGTTCCCTACATATTTTCTTGCATTTATGGATAAAACAGTCCGTAAAACAGTTGGTGCATTTGTGTCATTAAAAATACAGTGAACTGGTATATTTGGGCAGCTTTCCATCCATTTAATGTATTCCATTTAACATTCACAGTATTTTCTTAAAACACATATTAACATGGTGATCCAAGCAGAAGAAATATCACTTTGTCATTTACTTTTTAATTATTTTATTGCTTCCCCAACCTTCTGACCAATACATTTCTTTTTGTTTTATTGCCATTATCGCTGTCCACCATACACTGTGCAGACCATCTTCAAACGACAAATTAACCAGTTGCAGTAACTAACACACTGATTGTTTCTCCCTTTTCTCTCTTATCTGCTCACTGCAGATTGGTCTGAGACGAAAACTGCTGACTTTTCCAGGGAAAATGGTAAACACTCTCCACAGTGATGAGGAAAAGGGAATCCAAGACAAGGAAAGTAAGGAGGAGAGCATCTTGGCCATGTTGGGCATCATTGGGACCATTCTCAACTTGGTAGTCATCATCTTTGTCTACATCTACACCACCTTGTAGGTCTCGGACTCTTGTTTTACTTCATAAGCGGGGAGATTGCAATTCATCTGTGTTGTTGCAGCTACGGTATGTTGACTTATTTAGAGATGAAGATGGGGGGAACAAGGAAGAGGCCGAACTTCCCCAGCGGTGAACTGGAACTAAGACTATGGGATCGCCATATGGCATCCATCCTGCATCACTTCACACAACTAAGACTATGGGAAACTGGCTCTTTCCTCTCTCCTTCACAGGTGGAATTATCCAGAATACCTGGGGACATTTGACTTGTACATAAATGCATGACGCTTTCCCCAACACATGGACATGAAAGACTGCAGAGAGAGCATGGACACTTTTGGAACATATGGATAAAAGATCCAGATGTAAAGAGAAGGTAAACACAGGTATCTGCATTGCTATTTATTCATTTGTTCAAAGAGTCTTTCAGTAAAACACAACTTACATCTGTTGGCATAAGATTTAAACAGACTTATTAAAGAAAATTGTTATGCAGCTTGATTTAATGTTTGTTTTTATACTGTATTTCTCACTGTTGTATGTAAAAATGAATTTGGCTGGCGTTTTATTTCACTGGAGACTGCCTCAAATGCAAATGGGTTAGATTCACACAATTTTAAGTTGTTTAACATGCATTTACTGAAACAAACAGTGTCTTTAAATGGCATTAAGTCAGTTTAAAGTGCTGAAATGGGTGCACTTGACATTGCGCTTCACATAAAATAGTGGGAGATCAGACAGATTAGTACAAAATGGCTTGAATATCATTTATTATTTAAGTTTTTAATGCATCACTTCAAGGTCTTCAACACTGAGATAAGATGCATCCATTTGTGCAAAATGGGTTTTTAACATTTATCAAAGTCTCAGCTCTGAAAGCTGAGTAGCATCCTCTAAGGAGAACTGAGAAAAAATATGTTTTACTTGTTGGCTTCAGCCAGATGATGCAGCAACTTAGGTTGATGCTGAGTTCTACGATGAACTTCAGCCTGCAGGAATACCAACATGCACATTTACGAAACATATACACACAGGATCACGCTGTAAACTGTTCACACATAAGTGTACATATACTTTAGGATAGCATTTTTCAGCCATCGATCTCAGTTTGTGCATCACTGATTCAAAACTTAGACTTGTGCATAATGACTGTATGCCTTAAAACATAAGGAAATGGCTATTTCCATGATGTATTCAATTATCAGGTTATTACTACTTTGTGAAAGTTTTCACTTATTGTATATACGTATATTTCAATGCCAGTGTCATATTGTTTTTATTGATGAAAGGTCGTTTATTGGGTCATTTTATAAAAGTACCCAACCTTTGTCTTAAACAACATGCAAAATCTTTTCTTAAGTTCTGAAATTGTGAAAGAAGGAATTTGAGTAATTTCCAGACTTGGGCCAACTTTTCTTAATTTTTATCCTTTTGTGTAGTGGAAGACAGGTGTGGGTTTGACCACAACGGATAATACTATGAATGTTGTGAAATTTACATTAACACAAGAATTTTTTGAGTAACTTTTGGTATGATCCTCTTTGATTGACTGAACTGACTCTGCGTCATTTGTTCTCAATATCTTACACTTAATCTCTCTGGGAGATTGAAGATAAGTAGAAACATAAGCTAAATTTGATTTGACCCAGGACTGGAAATAACACACTATTTTTGTACTTGAAGCTAAAAAATAAGCAGAAAGTGTGTCAAAAATCCTTTCGGCATTGAAAGATTGATCCGAATCTGGGCCAGCATGTTTAGTTTGTACAAACTGAAACAGGTCGGGTCACGTGACAGCTTGAACTGAAATGGACTTTATGTTTTTCATTGATTCTTGTACAAGAGGCCTGCAAAATGATTTACCTGTAACAATATTCTCGATTTCTTATTTATAGATACATTTAATTAAAATGCATTATAGGAATAGTTCAACATTTTGGGTAATACGCTGAGAGTCTCCGCTGGTTCCCTGGCAACCAAGACTTCAGGAAGTAATTGCGCTCAGTCAAGAAATGGTCTTGGGCAAAACCACTTGTAAAACCATAACCTGTCAATTTTAAACTTAGAACTCATTACTTCTCACTAATTAACAACTATTTTAGGTGTATTTTGTATTTTTTAATTAATTTTTTTATGCTAAACTAATCCAACTCTCGACAAGAAAGCGAATATGAGTATTTCCCAAAATGTCAAACTATTCCTTTTAAAAAAAAAAAACAAAGCCCGAAGAGATGAGAAAAGGCCAATAAATAATTATGTACAGTATGTAGAGAACGTAAGGCTATAGACAATAACAGGCTACATTATGTATGAAATATTACGTTTGTGTTCGTCAGTCGACAACCTCATGATTTCAGAAAGTGCCTGAGAACAAAGTGTCTCAACTTCACCAGTCGAGAGGTGGAGGAAAGGAAAACACAAACCAGTGAGAGATCTTTATAAGTCCACCCGTGACACAGCCAGGACAGTGGAAGACGTTTGCAGGAAAACACATTTCCTAATCCACTCCACTGCATTCATAATGGGACTGGATTTCTATGGCTCAGTTAATAAAGTCAGTTGTCTTTGGTGAAATGCTCCTACTTGTTTACCAGGATAAGGAAAATGAAAGATTGGCAAGCACATGGACAAGTCTTACGAATGTATTCATATTTGATGTAAAAGTTGACTATTCCTGTTATCCTTATTGTTTACTTATCTTTCCTAAAGCTATCTAATCTGAATTTCTTCTTATGTTTTATTTATGTGTATGCTTAATGTATTTAAGATCATTGAATTATCTCTTGTGGGTGACAAATGGAAGTTTTTCAGCCTGCGGTTTGGTTAAAAAAGCATTAAATGAATACATCAGAAACTGATTTCATTGGGATGTTTTGTTTTGGTTTAAAAGGATAGAGATCGATGGTTATAAATTCAGCTTTTTGCAACACAGCTCTATCATCGGTGTACATTGATGAAATGCAATATACTTCAATTTTGAACAAATCTTTCATCATCATGAATTCTGAGATAAAAAGCGTTTAGCACAAGTGGAAACTGTTAGCACTGGAAAACAAATCTATGAAGATCCATATGCTTCTGCTTCTGACATCTGTGTGAGATTACAACAGAGCCTTGAAGAAGATGGAGGAAGAAAACCTTAAAGAGTCTACAGCGTTACATCCTGCAAGACATATTTCTCTGTCTCGCTGCAAATCGATCTGAAAGATGGAGAACAATGGACAGAGCACGAAGCTAGCAGGACAAAGACACAGAAACCAAATCGCCCTAAACAAATTTATTTTTATTCCATCTCCTTTTGCTTTTAGGTCATATATGTGTCAGGATAATTTCCCACTCCATTAGGAGTGCTCTGTGACTGGTAACATACTGGAATAATCCTGTTGGAGGAGAAAAAAAACGAGATTAAAAACAGCTTGTCTCCACTTTTTCTTTAAATATAATGGATTAGAAGAACCAAGAAAAAATACTGCGTTGTTTGAGAAACCCCAGCTGCTTAAATTCACACATGCCCAGAAGCCTGCTTTAAGCTATTGTTTCACCTGGATCCAGCCAGCACAGCCTCGCAAAATCATTCCCTCTTTTGAAGCTGAAAGATGCTTGGTGAACAATGTGCAGGAGATTGTGATGCATCGCAGATGGATGATTCAAGCGAGCAGATTGTCCGCGCAGACGTTCCATCTCTATCTAGCTGAGCTGACATCGTTTTGATGGTTTCACAGAAAAGCTGTGCGGGCGATTAATCCATCTACTACACAAGCCAAACCAAATCAACAAGACATACTCATGGCTGGCAACATCCGGCTGCTTCTGCTGTGATTCAAAGGCAATTCAACCTGTGGCAGCAGCAACACATTAACATTCAATGCCACATTGCAAAGCATTTCCAGTAGGACACAAACTCACTAGCTTTTTTTTTTTTCCAATAATCATATCAACAGAATACAGATTATTTCATAACAAAACACCACCCTTCAAGCATGATCACACCCAATGTGAAAATAATTCAACTCGACTGGGAAAAGGGTCAAATGTATAATCTGTTTTTGACAATAACAAGTGTTGCTGTAATTAAATCAGTGTGTTCAGAGTAACTATCTAAAGAAGAATTTGACAAAATGTGTATTATTTTTAAACACTATGCCTACAGATAGTTTATTGCTATGTAATGTGCTTTCATGGCTGCAGCTTAACACTATACAAGCTAAAAAGAGGTGCTGATCCAAGGTCAGTCTCTCTATATCACCTTGAAAAACAAGACTGCAACATCACATAACAAACAGTACCAAACAGTATAAAACATTGAGACATTGTGACTGCTCTTTCAACGACTTTTGGACTTTTTCTTTGGGTTTTAACTTCTGTGGTTTCAGAATAATTTCTCTGATAGGTTGCTGTGTCTCAAGATACAATAGGTTATATTCAGTCATCTTTTATCCCCATTATAAAAGGAGTTCCACAGGGTTCTGTCCTTGGACCAGTCCTCTTCACTATTTATATAAACAATATAATCTTTTCATTGTACATTTTAAACTTTCCTCTTTACGCAGATGACACAGCCATCTATTCCTGTGCAGATTCTATTCATGCTGCCACTCTAAAACGACAGCTATCATTGGACCTCATTAAAAAACTCCAAAGACAAAATGGATGTTGACAAAATTGGATGTGAAATATTGAATGTGTTAGTTTCAAATTGCGTTCTGTTAATAACACCATAGAGAGAGTGCAACATTATAGATATTTATGCATTTGAGTAGATGAAAAACTTTTAAATTCCATATTGACTTGTTGTTATCAAAGCTGAGATTGAAATGAGGCTCTCGTTTTAGAAATAAATCTTGCTTTCCATTATTTACGAGAAAAATAATCGCTGACGCAGTTTTCCTCTGTGTATTGGACTACGTGGATGGCTAGTTCTTCTCTCAAACCTTTAGATGCAGTATATCACTCAGCCCTAAGATTCATCACTGGAGATAGTTATGGGACACACAATTGCCAACTATACAAAAAAATAGCCTGCTCTTTCAGTGAGGAGGGATTATCATTTGTTCTTGTTTATGTATAAAGCTATTTTGCAAAAGCTCCCTCTCCTATCTCTCAGCCTTGCTGTCTTGTCATGTTGGTAGCCATTGTATGCACTGAGAGTTAGGAAAATCTTTTTTGGGGTTGGAGCATTACAACACATTTCTAAAAAACTTTGACCAATTTACTGGCCGCTACGAAAGATGGACATCATGGATATCTCACTCTCTTCTCAACCACAGCATCACCCAGCCAGGTTCAAAAGTAAACAAACATCTAAAAACGAAAAAAAATGGACTTTTTAGAATATGAAATAATGTAGTAAACATCAAAATACACATTATGTAAATACTCAAAAGTTCCTTGGACTCCTGGTCCAATATTGTCAGTTGGTTTGAATGGCTTGTGTTCATATTCTTTGAGATAACTAGTCATGAACAATGACATATTTCCAGCAGTGAAAAAATATACGTCTTAAAGTTTATGGTCAGTTGCACAGAATCGTTTTCCTCAACAGACCATGATGTGTTTTTTGTTTTTTTTTCAACTAGAAACACTTGCCGCCTTACTCTTAATATCACTTATAGGCCCAACAGCTGGATGAACACAATTGCACATTTTCTGTGGCAGTCAAAAGGCATTCTGGGAAATGTAGGAAACAACTAACTGATCATGATGTTCCCCTTGGAATACACTGAAGACAAGATGTGTGTATGAGTGGGGCATCTAGGGTGAAATCTCAGGCGGGGATCTTGACAGGACACATCTTGGTTTATTCTGACAATTCCTCTGACACACTCAAATAAAAACTAAGAAAAGAGACAAGTAGATTAGATCAGGTCATGCCAATTTCAAATAACCTTTTGTGCTCTTAGTCAAAGGTGAAGTTCAAAAGCTTGAAAATAATCGGGAAACAAAGCAACACTTTTTCTCCCCAACCAGGTCACAGTTCACTCCGGAGTGTCGATGTCGTGACTTCTCTGAATCCAAAGTCCTCCGTCAATAAGAGATCTGAGAGGATTTCTCCAGCAGATATGCCCTTTATAGATTTCCTGTCACAAAGGCTGCACATATCCAGCTGCCTTTCTTCACATTTATTCATGCAGAGAAAATAAATCCGGTAATCAAAATCGGGGAACGGGCTTGAAAGCCATGACAAATCCTGATATAAATGTAAAACTTGAGAGAGGAATGTGTCAAAGTGTCAGGTTCAGCTAGACTGTTTAGATTGCAAATCTTTTTTTTTTTTTTTTCTTTTTTTGCATAGGAAATGTTTTCAGTCACGTTATGCTGGAGATCAACCTGCCGGCCAAGATAGCAGCTTAAGATCACAAATGTTTGGGGTCTTTGCGAGACATCATATTGTACTGGTGAGGTGAAGAGGATTAGCAAGGTGTTGGAGGTGCAGGTGGAGGTGAAGATACTTTTCAAAGGATCTGAGCAGGATGGTGGTGCAGTGTTTCCCCTTTCTTAAACTGAAACAAAATCTATTAGTTTTTGGTATTGACTATTTTGTTGGTACTTTAATTTGAGTAGTGCAATATCTGAGTGGACAGGCACTAAATATAGATCATAAATCATTTAAATTCCAGTGGCAACACAAGCAATTAACCAGCGAGGAGTGTTGGCATTGTTATCTTAGTGCCCTCTATGATTTTAGCCCCTCCTATCGCAAATCCACATGTTCGTTGGCAAGCTAGGCTCACTACTGGAAGCTAATTAGCCTAGCTTGGTATGGAGGTGGAAATTACTTTGCTGATTCAAATGGTTTTGTACATTTCAGTTTAAAGATTTGTAGTCACTATTTATTATGGACGGATTTATTTCAGCCGATACCGATAAGATAACCGATAATTTCAACACCTGAGTGTAAGAAAGGCTAAGATGTATTGAGCAAAGATGGATGATGTAACCAAATCTAACTGACATCACTAAAAAAACAAAGAACAGAACTGATTCTTCAAATGTTCATTACATGTTTTTTCCTGTAAAGTACAGAAAAAAAAAACCTTGTATTGCAAATTGCAAATTGTGTTGTCTTCCTCTGAAACTGTGAAAAATGTGATGGCATGTTTTTCTCTTGTCAGCTTGTTGTTCTTCTTCTTGTTCATTAGCGAGGTGTATACCGCCACCTACTTTACCACCGGTAAAAGCTACTGAATCAAACAGTGACAATGATGATTCAGTACGGTGAGTTCAGTTTGAATATTCAGAGGTAAAGATTTGTTTGTACATGTACTGAACACGTATTCCACTTTCTGAGAGGAATACAAACAAACGATGTGTCCTTCCAAATGTCCAATGTTGTAAAGCGACAGACGACTAAAATAGCTAACCGTGACCAACGCTATGTGGTCTTGTTTAAAAGGGTTAAAAAAAACGTTTTGTATAGACATTATCATGACATGCTCAAGTAAGTGGCGCACAACAGAAGTTGACAGCGCGTCTCTTCGCAAGGAAGGCTCAGATGGAAACGCCCAACCAGCTTAGACCATTTCCACAATTATGTTCAAAAAGGGTTTGATGTTTTATTGAAAAATAGAAGTATCATTATACTTGTAAATCCTGACACAAAAAGCGAGCAGAACATACATTTCACTACAACTTTGATGTGAGTAATTTACCTGTCTGCAATCTTTGCACAATTTGAAAAACTAGGAGCTAAAATCTGACCAGCGGAAAGTAATGAGAAAAAAGTCATTAGTTTCCCCCTCACTATGCGAGAGCCAAACTGTTCTCGTATCATTATGCTTGTATTAAGATCATAAAACACATGGAAACAACACTCCCACACATCTATCTCCTCTTTCCCTATAACACACACTCTCACACTGCTTTATTAGCAGTAGACAAGACGAGGAAGAGAAAGTCATTAGAAGGAGAAGATGCTTCAAAGCAGTTTGTCTTGCATTTAGGACGCAAGCCAAGGATGCTCACTTGACAGAGCAAACATGCTTTGTTGACATCTTTACCTTAGAAAGTAGGTCATTATTATCAAAAGTGAACGCAATACAAAACTTTATGAGCCTCCGTTCTGTAAGACAGTGACTGTATGTTTCAGTCATTCATAAGTATTTAGAAAAATGTGTTGATTTTTAATAACAATTAAATTCTCATTCCAGCCACAACCTATGTACATACAAAGAAGTGGAACCATTGTGGCATTAAATAAGTAAACAGTTAAAGAAACAAAGAGGTTGAAACATCTGTGTTCAAAGTAAACCAACCTTGGCTTTAATACATTCTGCTCCATTAAGTTGAAAGAGGCGGGGTGTTGAAATCACCCTAAAAAAAAAACAACGTCATTTCTGTGCAGCTCTTTGACCACGAGTGATGTGCTGACTATGATTGATCATGTTAATATTTATTTAGGGTCTGGTGTTACAGAACAGCTTGATTAAATAGCTCTCTTGTCAACTTTTGCCTTTTTTTTAGTTTTATCCAGGCTGATCTGTCTAAGTGTTATGTTAGCCGACTGGAAAGTCTTACAGTAAGTTTGAAGATTTTCACTTTTGCTTTAGAGATCACTCTGCGTCTCAGCTTAGTGTACTGCAAGTTTTTGGGGTTTAGACTTACAGGTTTTCTATATATATATAATATATGTCACTGTTTATAAGATAATAATCAATCACAACTAATAAAAAATATAAAACTTGACTTCACTGTGTCATGCCATTGAAGGGTTTTACTGTGAAAGAATATACAGTATGCCTGGATTATAACTTTTGAGTAAAAATAGAATGCAGCCTGTATGGGAAAGGACAGATCACAGCAAGCAGTTTTTTTAATGGTCCGAGGAGAAGGAAAAGTGGAGGGTGGGACAGCTGTGGTGTTTCAAGCGGAGACTGGAAGACTCAGCTCCCAGCATCTGTCACTGTTGTCTAAACAAAGACTGCTGAGCTGATCGATAGAGTGCAGACCACGTGGCTGCTGAAAAACTGACTATTATGGGAAAATGTCTGTTTTTGGGCACAGTGTGGATGAGAAACTACCGATTCAAATTAAACCTCCTTTGCTTTTTTTTTGCATTGAAACTCCAGTGTTAAACTGCAAAGACTGCTGGTCAGAAAGTACAAGATAGATTTGATGTGGTGTGAAATCAATGCTCGCTAACGACTTACACTTTAGTGGATACGCTGAGCAGAATGGGTTTTGCTCGTACTGTACTTCTCACTTTAAGAGGAGAGGAAATGATGACTCCCTGGCCAAGTGATTAAGGCCTGGTAGAGGCGAGGTTTAAGCAACAAACAAAAAAGCCTCCGACCATACACAGTCGTATTCAAGGGCTGAAACACCCCAGTGCACTTCAATCAGTCCAGTTGTTGAGGTGGCACACACGCCGTGCCGCTGCGAAATGTACATTCACATCTCTGGTATATCCAAGGAGCATCTTATGTGTGTTTGCTTTTTGCACTGATGCAATGTCTGATACAATGTGCACACTTACTATGAGAGTATTGTATTTAGTCTACTTTGGGGAAACGGTTTTCAAAACAACACATAATAACGGCCATTATTACAATACAAACTATCATTAATACATAATCATTTGGTCCCATTTTTCTAATTAAGCACCCTTAATAAAGGGTTTATAAGTTGTAATGACTTAATTAATGGACTATTGTTTTATGTATCGCTGATAAGAACTTCAATTACAGTTGCAAGGTTGCCAGTATCTTTTGTCATACTGCAAGAGGTGTCTTCCTAACCTGACACCCCTAAAGTTTTTCTTAATAGCTTAGATACGGTGGGTTTTATAAACAAAATATAAAATATAAAAGAGATCAAGTGATTTTTTTTCAACTTACATTGGTTTATGCAGTATAAGGCTTTTATGAAACTGAAAACTGAAAGAATCAACTGAATTTGAGGGACAAAACTGACATAAATTGCCTTGAAAAATGACAGAAATCCACACTATAGTGCAGATCTAAATGACTCAGGCTGATGTAAGCCATATTTGAAGTACTAGTAACACTCCTCTCACAAAAGGGATGAATTACATAAGAAAGCGAATCATAGTTCAACTTGTAAATGTGGTAAAGTCAGTACAGTGAGCATCAGCACTGAATATGTCAAAAATATAATCATAAGATTTCTCTTGAGGTTTTTGCACAGTGTTTTAATGGTAGCATCAGGATAATATCTTCACCACAGAGAGCCTCATCACTTTATGCTCCCCAGCCGTAGTTAAGGTGAAACAAATGTAAATTTATCCTTAAACTATAAACTCAAGTTCTGTATGTTTGAAAATAATCGTCACATAACCTGATTTGAAAAAGAGTAAAGATACATCTAAGCCTAAACAATCAATGCAACTGTAAAAACACTCAACACAAACAGACAGAACACGTCTCCATGGTTCCAGACTAATGTGTAAAATACATAGAGAACAACACTATATTGATGAGTAACAACACGACTATAATAATCAGGAGTCCCCTCATCCTGTGTTTGAGCAGCAGTCCGGTCCCACCTTGGCACACAGTCACATTTTAATGGGGTCACAATCATCACAGTCGCTGTCTGCTTGTTGGACTCGGGCACCTTCCTCTGCCAGGCTGAAAACACAGAGCCACGGTTGCTTTGTTTGACATTAAGCAGTGCTGTAAGGACAGGCGTAGGATACAGAGGCAGACAAAACAAGTATGCAGATGACTGCCAAGAAAAAAAGAGGGGACGTCTTCATTTGAGCCGCCAGAGTAATTTCACAGCTCCAAAGACAAGTCTGTTGTAAAGAGGAGACGAGGAAGAAGGAGAGAAGACACACACTGCCCTCTGCTGATGGATACTGAGAGGATAATCTGTATTTCAGGCTATTCTGAACAGCTCAAGACGCATATTAAAAGATGTTCAAATTGAAAATGGTTATTTTTATTCAGTGTGTCGCATACGTTAATTGATTAGCAATCAATATGACGTTTAAATCAATGCAATGGTCATTAATCAACCACACAATACAGTGCAGAACGCTGTATAATCATAATGAAAGTGTATAGCACCACAAACAAAAGCCTATAAAATTAAACACATTCTGAACTAAAGAGAATTATCAGCCATTTGCTGTATTGTTTTTAGATTGTTTTGCATTATATTGTAGAGTGGTAATGTTTCTGATGCGTGTATACTGTGTGACATGCAGCATAAGATATGAGGTCATCCCAACATTTCACTGTGGTCCGCTCAAAGATGCGACCTTGCCAAAATCTGCCAGCTGCTGACATCTAGCTGACGCAGAAAGTAACAACAAAGAGCATCCAGACAAAGAGTCAGAACATTCAAGACTCCAATAATGTAAAGTAAAATCATATTTTTTTCAGCATGAGGTTTTTGGTGACTTATTTCACTGTTTGTATTGTGCTGTTCACAGATTTAAAAGTACCACTGATGTGTATTCGGTCTGTTGCAAATGGTGTCCACTCCGCTCGTCCATTGATATTCCACAGGGTGATTGTTTGATTTAATGAGGCAGCACTCTGCTCGGAACAAAATGTCATTTCTAAATCTGTATTCTAACATTAAAGTCCAGGCAGGGATTTGAAAAATCACACAAACACACTACAATGACGCTTGAGTGCTTCTATCCACCGGGGTGTGGCATCATGCTGAGGAAAGAAAAACATTAAACTGTGATTTTGCTGAGGTTAAATCTCTAGTAATAGTACGCTAGTAGAGTGTAGTTGTCCATCTTCGCAGGCGATCATGTCAAGACACCGCCTTACTCAGCCACCCCCTGCTGAACTCATCCTGCAGGTAATCAGGGTTTTTTTTTTTTTTATCCACACAATCATAAACTTCAAGACTCACAACAGCAGCTCACACAGAAACAGGAGAATAATGCGAGATTCAATGCAACATGCATCAAGAACTGATTATTTGTTTCATTGATTTAGTGAGTTGTTTAAAGGACCAACCGCAGTGCTACCTACCAGCTGCAGCTTAGCGTTGTTAAATAAACACGTTTTATTGAAACGTTGTCACAAAATGAAGGGATAAAAAGACATGTAGCATTTATCTAAAGCTACGTTAAGCTCTTTAACACACCGATGACTAACACACATGTCAAAACATCATTTAACAGGCGCTTTCTAACTTAATACCACTTAATGTTTTGCAGGGTACAAATTCAAATAAAGGCATCCAGCATTCATAAGCGTCAGGAGATTTACGCTTTAATACTGGCAATAAATGTCCTCAATACAGACTGTGTAACACCTGACCAATTTCTTAATGAGACCGCAAACAGACATGACCTTGTAATCGTCCCAAGCCCTCTTTAAATGTCTACTAAAATATTAGTCCAACGTGAAATACGTCCTTTGGAGCCGGTATATTATTTTTTTCCGCCGTCTGTTTGACTCTACTAACAAAATAAGAGGAGACAATTATTCCATTAGCCCGGGCTGAGGATGTGTCACCTTCTGGGGATGAACGCCTAATGCATTGCATCTTCATGTACATATGAATAATTCATAGTCGTTAATTGCACCCATTGCACGATCTCATCCAAACCTCAAAAAGAACCCACATTGTTATACATTTAATCTGGGACTTGATTTGGGAACAAAACTTGGTACAAGGAGCAAAGAAAAAAACATTTGCTTCATAAAAGCAGATGTAAAACATAACAGGAATAACAAAGTGTGACACACAATATAGTTTAATATATATAATAAATGTAAAATCCCATCGTACTATGAAGAAGTGATATTTTGTGATTAAAGGAGCAAATTAAAATGTTTTTATGAAGTTGATTCATTATTTTTGTTTGTTTTATGTGCTTTTCAACAAATAAAGGGAATACAGTCGATCACTTAAGCTTATGCTTTGACTACATTCACCCTGATTGTATCTTCCAAAACATCCAAACTTTGCTGTGTTACCTGTTCCAGGAAGACACCATTGAGCACTATTTACAGCTAAATGTTATGAGGACGGCTCAGAATATGCAGGTTAAAATAAAATAAAAAGTTGAGAGAAAAGCTCAAGAATCCTTCAAAGTAGTTAAAAAGCCAAAGAACTTGAAATTTCGACTCTAGTCCATTTTTTTCTTCTGCATTGTGGATTTTTTGAAAATCTGATTCACACCGTTTTTAACAAACTGCCTGGATTATGTTTTACTTGAATAACAAAGCAATGAGCTAAAACACAATAATACTGAATAAATCAGTGATAATAAGCTCACAGATGCTGCAGTTGTAAGATGGTAAAGTGGTCATGTGTACATTAAACAACAATATCTGATCAAATTAGGAATATGATAAGCAATGTTGTTCGTAGCTCTAAAGCACTAACTGCTGCATGTTTTTCAGAGATAACCCAGTTAACAAGGCGGCTGCACATTGTAATGTTTGTGGAGATTTGACTAAACCTGCATCTGTTATTATCCGTTTTATCACTTATTAAACAGCATAGACAAACGCTCATTGTCCATCTAACCAGCTAAATAAAGTCAACATATTTGAAATGAACGCATGATTTCTCAGCTCGGTTATTTGAGTGACATTGGACTCTATGTTAATCCCTCAATGTTGTGGCTCTCACACACACGTCTTCCTCGCTTGAGGGAATGGCAGGGGAGAAACGGTTGTTGTTGTTGTTGTGCGTGTGTGTGTGTGTGTGTGTGTGTGAACAGACAGGGTTGGCGACCTTTTCTGAAAGCTATCATTTAATAAGCACTGACAGCCTTTTAGAGACCACTTACCATTCATCTGGTCTACAAGATTAGGCCCCGCAGTGAAACTACACAGTGATCGAATCATTGTCCCCAGACAGCATAGTGACAGCAAGAAAACACAAAATCAATATTTCTGTGGTGAGGATTTATATTTTAGGAAATTCTGGCTGCGATGTGCAACAGTCCTCCATCCATCCATTTTCTTTACCTGGTTAGCAGGGTCAGGTAAGGGGCTGAACTTTATAATGCATTTTGTAGGAGGTGGGGTTCATTCTGGACAAGAAGAGTGTACAACAGGGCTAATGCACATGAGCTGTGTCCCATTTAAATGCCCTTTCTTGACATTTTTTGAGAAACCCCACTACAGGAATCTCTGCGTAGCTATTAAAAGGTTTTACTTAATTGTTCTGTTAAAATAAGGTATGTATTATTTTCTCTGTATTGCTGTCATCATTTTATTCATCCATTATTTAGACTTTATCTGTTGTGGTCGGCTGTGGTTGCCTGCGCGTTTGTTTTTGTGTGGGCAGATGGATGTGTTGCGACTCGGGTGAGGGTCAGAAAAACAAAATTTCCTTTTCCTGTGTAGTAATTGTTTTATTCATTATTGAAAATCAATAAAACAACCTTTGAAAGAAAGAAAGATACAGAGTTGCATTATGGGAAGTGTTGAATCCAATGTCCTGGGAGCTCGACTCATTTGTGGGACTATTAAAAGCATTGATTTTGACAAAAACCTTGGTCGATTTATAATTCATTCTCACAAGTCCCATCAACCCTTTAATGGTAAATAAATCACTTTATAACTTTATTATAAGAAATAGTTGAACATTTTGGAAAATACGCTTATTTGCTTTCCTTCCGAGAGTTGTGAGAAAATTAATTAAGATCGATACCACTGCCATGTCTGTGCATTAAGAATTGAACTGGAGCCAGTGGGCAATTAGCTTAGCTTAGCATAAAGACGCCAAACAGGGAAAAGAACGTTAGCCTGGCTCAGTGAAAAGTTTAAAAATCCTTTGCCTTGTCGTAATCTCACTGATTACGACAAGGCAAAGGATTTTTAAACTTACATTTTCAAGATTCAATATTTTGTAAAAGATCAATGTACCTTAAATAATCCGTACAAAAACACAGTTTGTGATTGCAGTAGGCGTTAGATGCTATTGCTATTTCATGGCGAACAACAGCTGCGCGCAGTGACTTCTCAGAGTATTGTTTTCCTAGAGGTTGCCAAACAACAGATGTACTGGCCGAATGTATATAATCCTTCCTATTTTTCCCGACCTTCTTATCTAACTCTGGGTAAGAAAGACACAAAGTTAAGATACAAACTGCTCATGGAAAAATCCAAAAGCGGCTGGCTATGGTTTGAAACAAGGACATTCTTGCTACGAGGCAACAGGGCTGCTAACAATCCTCCAACAGATTTCCAGCTTTTAGAAAAAGAACAAGAAACTGAGATTCAGGAAAAAAAAAGAAAAAAAATGAAGGTTAAGTATATTCCAAAAATAGTCAAAGTACAATCCACTAGTGCAACAAGACGAGACAGATTTTACATGACTAACCAACTTCCACTAAACACACACGTCTGCATATACACGCCAGTGAGACAGGTTAACCGTGAGTGCTTGGCCACACTCATCCGGTAACACGTTTCATGCACCGCTGCAGCAAACACGAGAAGTGCATACAGGAAACAGGCCAACAAGGATAAAAGCAGGAGCACGCAACCGCTCCTTTCGTCTGAGGCAGCCTCTCACCCACCCAGCTGCATGTTTGTCATATTAAATATGAAGCAATTACACAGCCTTACACAAGCCACAATGCTTCTCAATCTTGAAGTAAAATTCCTCTCCTCATGTTCTTTTTTACACTCTGCTGAGAGGAAAAAACTTCAACAACATCTCATGGTGTAATCAGTTGTTCGCACTTTTACTTAGGCTGACTTTTGCAGCGCAATGATAGCGAGATGAAGGATAAATTGATGAAGTTACATTTGGATGAATAAATTAGTGGGCCAACTTGCACCAGAATACATTTACATGTAGATGAGATATACATTCCTGACATACAAGCTCATTACTGGCCTCTGCTGCTTCCTCCAGACGTCATCACCCAATTGCCTCCTAACTCATTCAGCCGGGTCGCTGCTGTGACTGTGAGAACAATGCGTACAGTAACCGGCTGATTGATGTGATAAATCAAAGGGAGGGAACACGGAGGAACTACCAGGCACACAATAGGAAAACTGAGTTGTAGTTACTACACCAAAGAGACCCCGAGGTGCAGATAAATGTCTCAATATTTGAGGTTAAAGGATTCTTAATTAAAGGCTAAATAGCACATCTTCTGCCCACAAACATCATCAGATGAAAATCCTCCTACAATTCACACGCTGACTCCTAAACTCTACGGAGGCAATGGTCCTTGGAGGGCCTTTTATGTCCACAAATAAAACACAATGTTTATGCGATCTTAAAGAAATATGAAATTCTAGTTATATGTGGCTCGAGGCGGCACAAGGACAAGAAGCAGCCACCTAAGGAGGTTTAACACTGCATCATCAAAACATCTACAAACACTGAAGTGCATTTTATATACACATGTATCTGTATTTAGGTGCATTTTTTCCCCCCCTGGAATTACATTTTTTCCATTATTTAAAATACAGAAGATTCATGTTTAAAGGTTTATAGCGGTGGTGGAAAGTACATTTTTTCAAGTACACTTTCAAGGTATTTGTAATATATTTGAGTTTTTCCATTTCTACACTTCTCGTCCACATTTGAGTGGGAATTATTGTACACAGATTCTATTTAAAACACATGATGAGCTCATAAAATATGTTATAAATTAAAGTACCCAACAGTATATAAAGTTGTCAAAACGAGTCACAGCATTAATATGTTTCTTATAATAATATTTTTAACATCAGCAGTCACAATGCTATAATACATGCTTTGATATTTTTATTTGGAGCAGATAAAATCAATATGTTAATCATACAGTAGCTATGCATCAAATGACAATGTGACAGCGGTCTTTATAGTGAGTTTTAGTTCAATGTTTAGCTGTCCAGCCTCTCACAACATTGTTCATTGGACAAAGCAAGCAGCTGTTTCCAGCAAAAAAAGCTATAAAAACTCAATGTATAACCTGCTCCACAACAAACAGCGAAGAGACACAGGTAGCGACCAGCTGGTGGAGCATTTAGCAGCTGAACAGCCAGATAGTTCCCAAAGTAGTTGATGGAGACCAAAACAGCTAAAAGGAGAGGGAATATTTGACTTACGTTTATCAGGAGGCCAGACATTTTGCTTCAAATGAATGCTAAAGTTGATGTGTAAAGGTCAAAGTGCATGCTTGAAAATGAAAGTGATCAAATTAAATTGCTACACTCAATTCTTTTGTATTTTCCATCAGCCACAGACCTCCGGGACACAGCAGCAGGCGCCTTGGATCAAAGCTACAGACCTGACATGGCCTGCAGCTTAAAGTGAAAGTGAAAAGCCTGGACATAAATGGAAGGAGAAAAAAAAAAACACAGTGTGGAAAGGTAAAGGTGGCTCAACAGGGAAATCTGTCAAAGGCTCCAGGGAAGGATAAGCCGCCTTTCAACAGTCACGCACACGCACACACACAAAGTGTACAGGTACCAGATAGAAACCATGAAGTAATAATGATGTATTGTGTTAAAAAAAAAAAGGGAGAAAAAAAGTAAAATAGAGTTGACCCTTGTACACCATTTGAAGGGCACGGCCTGGAAAGTGGACACATCAGCACCTGTCACTTCTCGCCTCCAGATGTTCAACAGATGCCTTGTGACACTCTGCACGACCCATCTATCTCTCAGCACAAAGCCATAACCTTCTGCTTCCCTATGCACCATTACATATTCAGGCGGCAATCTGAGTGTGAGATGAAGGAAGGAAGAATAGGAGCGGCTGTGGAGAATGAGAAGTGAAAGGTTATGTCGTGGGCATGCCGGTGACAGTGCAGCAGGGGATTGTGGATGCGTGTTGGCAGGTACACGTTGTAGCTCAGAGAAATGTCTACTGTTTATGGTTTACAGCAGGCAATAAGGACAAAGCCGCGCTTCCGAGGACCTCATGGGTGCCAGCTGATGTACAGGCCATGCTATTTGTATTAAATCACAGAGGATAAGTGTGACACCGTGGGATAAACTGCTCTGTCTCGCTGGTGAGAAAGCCCTGTAGCAAGAAGAAAGATAAAAAAAAAAAAGGTCTCAGTTGTTATCAACATCCCATGTCACATGTTCAGAGAGACATCCAGAAACAGGGGAAAAAATTAATGCCTGAATCCATTTCATCCAATATTCTTTGAAGGCAGCCCAACTCTACTATATGCTGTCTTTTCTTTTATGGTATCAATATGAGTTTCCCATGGTACATATTTTTGTTGAAATATTCTGAGGTGGAAGAATGTAATTCATGCTCATTCTATCAATATAAATCAACACGTTATCAATGTGTTCAACAATATTACAATAAAGTGCCCAGGTTTTATTGGACTGACACAACAACTTGCTTCATCGTCGCTGTGATACTCAGGAAGTTTTCTTTACAGAGGTTTTGCGATTTAGATTTTCCGCGAGATTTTCAACCCAAAAGGCAGCAGGTGAGACAGCACGAGCTCACATCATCCCATATTATAGAAAACGTGAAAAAGTGATGGGTCAGGTTAGGATCGTATGCTTATTTAATCTTATTTACTTTTAGGTTTAATCCCGCAGCCACAATGATTTAGAGAGTGAAGCTCTGAACCCTGGAATGGCATGAGAGTTTTGACTCCTCTAGAGGCAAACGTGTCAAGTGAAGTTAGGATAATGGGAGGTGTTTTTAAATTAATGACAGTCTAAAGGGAAACATGCCGTGCAATAACTTGTTGTTGTTGAAACTACGGTGTTGCCTCGGCTATTAATCCAAATGTGTTATTGACTTCTTTATAAAAAAAAAATAAATAAAAAAAGATGATAAGCAGTGTGATGTTGAGTTCATATTAAATTAAATACATTTATCTGCAGCTTCTAAATAAAACTTGGCTCGTATAAAACGACCTTGAGCAGGTTACAGAGTAATAAAGGAAATTGATACCAAAATGGACTTTTTTTACTGTAGTGGATGTGATCAGAGAGATGAATCATCCATCGTCCTTGAATGCAATTTGTGGATCAGTGCAACCTTTGACCTGGGTGTGTTGTGAGAGTGCGTTCTTATAGGTCACAAGGGAAGCCTATAACCATGTTGTTGAGCTGCTGCCTGTCAGTCCCTTACATTTAGAGCAGGATTCACAGGCAACACAGCACTGTGCGCTCTGAAACAAAGTCCCATAGATGCCCGCATTGGCAAATTTCGAGGGAAATTTTGTTCGGGATTACGTTTGTTTTTGACGTATTTTCAAATACGTTTCTAATCAAACTCTGCAAAAGTCTGTGTGTGGAGGACGTTGCGGTGGATGGATCCAGGAGACCGCTGTTTGTGTCCCATGTGAAACCAAAAAACAAACGGAATTTTATTTATTTTTTGTTTGTTACTCCAATAATCAGAATCAGAAAACCTTTATTCGTCCCACAGCGGGGAAAATGACAGCGCTACAACAGCAAAGGGACAGTGCAGATAAAAGGGCAATATAAAATAAATACAAAATAGAATAAAAAAAACAACAACTAAAATAAGTGGTAAAATAAGTAGCAGCATTATACAGTAAGTAAACATGCGAGAGTAATACACTAGCAGCTAGTAATAACAATAATACCTAGTAAAAAGGATATATTGCACATACGTATTGCACATGATTGTATTGCACTATAATAAATAGTAACGGGGTGTATTGCACATGAGCGGTGGAACAGTGTTGTTACAGCCGCATTGAGTGTGTGGTGGTCTACCAGGGGCCGTGGAGATTGTACGCGGTATCTCTTCGTGTGACACCGCGGGTGAAGCAGCGTGTCACTGATGGAGCTGCTCAGTACTGACAAAAACATAAAGTCCACTCACCTAAACAAGTAGTTGTGTTGCCTAAACATAACCAATCATTTAATTGCCAATAGGCAAGTGGATTTTTCTAAATACCTCTCCTACCGTAAAATAAATCATACTGGTCTATGATGGCACAATGAGCGGTGTAGACAAGTTGCTATCTACGATGCAGGCAACAAAAAAAAACCCCACATAAAACATTCAGTTTTGTCATAAGATGCTTTGTGATCTGGATGGCATGAAACCCTGGCTGGCACCATGGAAACCTACGGAGGAGTCACTCGTAACACCTCACGTACCGCTGAGACTATGTGTGGCCTGATCAAGATCATCTACTGTGTTTGCTAATAAGTGTTTACAAGCCATTTCTGTATTGATTTAAAATGCTAATTATGTCCTGAGTCAATTTGACCTGGCAAATAGGATAAATGGGTTCCAAAAGGTCAATACCAAGCGTATGGTATAGTTTGTTGTATTTTATTATATTACAGGGGAATGGGGCTTTTTTTTTTTTTTACGGTGTCCACATCTTTTTCAGTGTCTTTATTGGATATTTCATTGTGGAGATAAAACTGTGTGAGAGAGAGGATGACATGCAACAATGAGCCAGGCCAGATTCACACGCAAGACATTCCAGCTACTTGTCATGCACCTGAGCCAACTGAGCCTCCAAGGTGTCTCAGTTGTCCAATGTTGCTCTCATTTCACACCAAAACATGTTGTACACACACTTACTAACAGCCACAGAGGGACGGTATACCGTAAAGGTCAGGACAGTTTACCCTGCATTTGCTGCTAAAAGTCAAACGTGTGCACATTTCCACACATTAGCACAGTGGCCCAGGAGAGCGGCACTGTGCCGTGGCATTCAGGTACGAGAGACCTGAGCATGCAACCAAACCTGTTGCAAAAGCTTTGTTTTCATAATTTGTTTTGGTCCACTTTGGTTTGATTGTATTACCACAAAGGACAAACAAATCGGTGCCAGGGAGAGTACAAAAATGACAAGAGGACATTTGAAAGTCAATTTTATTTATAGTGGAGGACGGGGGTGAGTTAAGCCTCGGGCTAAGATGAATATCCCAGACAGACATATCCAAAATTAATCAGGAGATCATGGAAGTAGATTTTGAAGAGGCAATTCATTTCCATTTATTTGGGATGGGTGAGAGCACATGGAGGATGTGGGAAGACAGCCAGGCCAAAAAAAAGAAGAGTTTTGCTGGGTCACATGGTTTCCCTAGGGTGAAGATGTCATGAGCCTTGCATTAAATGGAAGCAGCTACTTTTGAGGCTGTATTAAATATTGCTCCGGGGGAAAACGGAGCAGATATTACCCGAATGGCACCAAAAAGATATCAAAAGTAAGACATGGCCCAAAGGTTGTGTTGACAGTTGTGCTGTGCATGTTGTCTGACGATAACTATTGCTTATTACCCAACAGTTATGGAACATTTACCATGGTACACTTACCATAAATGTCCCCTGGAAGATTGTTTGTTGCTGCATTTGACCCATTTTAACTTTAAAAAAAAAAACTATTTAGGAGAAGACAGCCACAGCACAACATCTTGGGGGCCAAATCTTTTCACTAACAAAGACCACAGCATTTGGGTTGGCAAATTAGTATATTATTACGTGGGAAGGAGGATGAATGAAAGTCGATAGGTGTGATGAAACAAGGTCAAGCATGAAGGGATGAATGGGGATCGATGACGTGTCGGGAGGTGTGGTAGGAGGAATCCAGGACTGGTTTCAAATCCCTGTTGTAATGAAAGAGAAGGACGAGGGGAAGTAAAAAAGGGGTTTGGTTAACTAAATTGGTACGGCTGATTGTTTGTTTCTAATGACAAAAAAAGGGGGATGGACAGGAATGGCATGGAAGATTGGATTAGAGTGAGGCATGTCCTTTGTTCCTGATTCTAAATTATAATGACTTCTTTTGATGTGGCCTAAACCAGAGCACACAAAAGAAACCCACCCAAATGAGAAAACAAGCAAATTACCAGAGAAAGCTTTTACTCTCTATGCACTGAGCCATTGTGCTGCCCAAGGCAGTCATACCTGAGCTATGAATAAAACATAAACATAACATATGAGTGCAGGCTTTAGTGAGGAGTGATATGTTTGCCAGAGGCTGTTTCGTCATATACTGTACACTATTTATTTATGATATATACCCATAGGCTTATTAGTCACAACAACAAGGAGTAGTTAAATTCTAGCGAGGCAAAATCGTCAGCGAACCGCGCTTGACATCTTCAGGTCCTTCATGATGAAGTAACGATGACAGTTCAAACATGTGGTTGCACTTCTGTGTGCACTGATTGGTCGGCTACCTGTCACCCCCAAGGCTTTTCTGCTCATCAGACTGCTCTCTGCTTCTACCACGGGCCTACTGTAGGGCGAACAGAGGCTGAATGGGAGAACAGATACGATCACCCGATTCAAGTGAATATTAATAACGCTGCTAAAATGTGACAGAATAAGAACAGACGGACAGATTAGAAGCCAAGCTGAAATAATGTCCTTGACATTTTCACTCTACTCCGTTGAACCTTTTTCTGGAAGTTAGTTCCATGGATGCTCCAAACCCTTTCACAGAAGCTAATGTTTGGATGAATGCAAGTTTATTTTTGTATCCTGCTCTTTACTCTTTGTGCAGTTGACACGTTTATTTTAGTTGGTGTGATGTGATACAAAACCCACATTTTCTGGAGATGAAAAGCTAAAAAGGGGTTTTAAACCTCAATTACACCCGAGTCAGGTATGTTCATGGTTATTTTGACCGTGTGTGTGTGTGTGTGTGTGTGTGTGTGTGTGTGTGTGTGTGTGTG
>CALSBV010012130.1:8686732-8741574 GCA_943590825.1 Bovichtus diacanthus
CACCACTAACTTGAGTGGTATATACAGACAGCAGGATGTGTATTTACCCTTGGTTTAAACATTACATTGCCTGGTAAAGCATCACAACTGTTATAAAGTTTCACATAATACAATTATTAATGGACCACGAACAACAAAAGAGGGGATCCAGCAACTGAATATAGATGTGTTATCCAATTTTCCATTTAAAATATTATTTAAAAAAAAAAAACTGTATTCTCATATGTTACATAAAGAACTAAAGATATTCTGGTCACAATGGAAAGTGGAAAGTTAGAGGATTACCCCTGGGAATCCTTTAAGTAAAAGGGGGGAAACTCTGCTGCTCTCATCTGGTTGAGATTGGCAGTTGGATCTTTTAATGTGACTGGCAGCAGTGGCACACAGGGAGCTTGGCTCATGGAGTTACACAGATTAATTTTCTTTCAAAGTGGAAAAAGGGCACAAAGCGACTGGTCTCTTAGGACTCTTCATACAACCTGAAAGTACTTGCCGGCACATTTAGTCAGGATTGGTGCAGAAAGAATATCCAGGCAAACATTAGCAGCATAGCTGTTGAGGCATAGTATTAACATAGTATAAGTCTGGCGATATTCTACAGTGTGTTTTTCTTGGTGTTAACAAATACCACGGAAAATACCAAAACCAACAATGAAACATAATCTTTTGACTAAAAATGTTTCAAATGTGATTATTCTGTAGGAACCAATGGGTTTCTGCCACAGAATGGCTGGAGAAGTCGAAAAGTATTGACGAAAGAACTAAAGTATTGGTTGCTTTGGATTTTTAATGGGATTTTAATAATAACAGAAATTTAAAAAAGCGTTAAAAAAAACGTTATTATTTTCTTTACTGCAACATGCACTCCTGATGGATAGAATCCTGAAATATGCTTCAAATGTAGCAAAGTAATGCAGCACAGCTGACTTGGATCTTTGAAGGAGTGACAAACAAAGCCCACAGGGTTAAAACAACTATGTGCATATTTTGAAGATTTTTGACTTTAGAGCCTATTTCTCTGTCTTTTTGATATTATATATTACTCAGACAGCAGAAAAAAGGCTTTAAGCAACACATGAGTGTCCATAGCTGTTTTTCTTCAGACGAAAATATGTGATCTGGATACTTCAAAAGCTATACCATATATATATGTATATAGCTATACTCGCATACATTATACACATAGTAGCTTTAGGTAACATACACAAGCAAAATATGCAAATATGCTGTATGTAACTGTAAACCAGAGCATATTTCTTCAGTATTTATGTGTGAATGCATGATGCAAACACACATACACACTTCTCTTCAACCTGTGGGCGTTGGGAAATGTGCTTTATCACATCTGACTGGTCTATAACAGCCACTGTCAGAGAAACAAAGGCTGGGAGGCTATTACAATGTTGGACTGTGATATGGTTGAGATGCAGTAATTTAGCCAGAGCAGATGTGGTGCGAAGATGCACGGGGAGGCTTCGCCATTCGTACTGTCGGTTGATGAAAATAAAACAGACTTGGCCGAGTGGAAACACAACAAAAGGCACTTTGATGATAGATGAATCTGGTCACATAAGGTACTAATAAAGAAAAACAACAACTCTCCAGCTATCAGTTTCAAAAGGGAGACTGAAACTCCACTCAGTGTCTTGGAATATGAACTCGCAGGCGGCTCATGTGATAAATATGGAGGGAAACATGGTGTGTAAAGCAATGTTAAGACTGCATCCCATGGTCAAACACACACATGTTGAATTTCGACATATTCAGTTGAGCATTAATTATGAATCACCTGCCTTGTTGGCTATGCATCAGTTGAGTAGAGGCAAACTAAGACATACTGTATGGTGAGTGCACGAAGCCGAGAAAAGAGCTTATGCAGCACATGGAAAGTGTGTGGTGTGTGTGTGTGTGTGTGTGTGTGTCTGTGTGTGTGTGTGTGGGGGGGTCATTACATATCGTTTCCCTTGTGGTCTCAAAATCCACCTATTTGATCCATGATACATTTCCTTTTGATTGATTACGCATAGATTTCCAACCGCAGTAATGCTATTCATAGGTTCTGACACACAGCTGTCACAGCCAAAATGACAACAAAAGTCCCAAGATAGAGGATATTATGGATTAATAAAAGAGCATGACCAATTACCCATTAATCCCCGAGTACGCGCACACACAGGGTATACATAAATACATAAAATCACACAAATACAAACACGCACATTCTGGGCAATGCAGGCCTAGGTGACAGACCACATCAGTCACACCACAGAGATTCATACATTTTGAGCAGGCCAGCCTAGTAGGTGGCATGACATTATTCCAACTCATTATCGTCAACCTGGAATATTGTAAAATGACAAGAGCCAGTTTGATGCTTGTTAATAATCTATTTTTACCGAGATTATACTGCTGTGAATTGGGGCCAGTGAATGCCCAGTGGCATGACCATCACAAAATGAAGGGGTTGCAGAACAACGAAGGTTGGTTACAGTATGGGAGAACCACAGAGATACCCATCGGACTAAACTGAATGTTCCTGCACTTTTCTTCCATTGAAAGCACAACAAAGGGTGATGGAGCGTCTAGTGTGGCTGCGATGCTGCTGTTGAAGGCTTTTTTTCTGTTGGTAGCTCCAGCGTGCAGCAATATGTAGACTTATCCAGGCAACATGAACACAAGTGTAATATTTGCCGGCATGATGAAGTCAGAGCACATGGGCAATGTCAACAGGTGAGACAAACCTGATCAACATTTCTTGTCCTCGAAACGCGTTGTTTTTTGTGTTTTACCACGTTGCTGTACAGATGGATATTCAATTTAATAATCAGTTTAACAGACTAAACCTTTAAGACAGTGGTTCAACATACAGGGTTGAAAATGTAGAACGTTTTGATTAAGGTTTAAAGAATGCCATGGAGTATGAAGGCCATTGTTTAAACAAATCGGATATCCAAAGAGTATCATAACAATCTTAATTTTTTTTTTTGGCCATTTTTACCTTTATTTGGCAGTGTAGAGACAGAGACTAAAGATGGGGGGACAGAGAGGGGTATGACATGCAACAAAAGTCCCGAGGCTGGAATAAAAAATGTGGCATGCCCTGTCACCCCTCAGCTCCGAAGGCATACAAGATATATAATAATTTTACAAGAAAAAAATGGGAAAAAAGTCATAATATTTTGAGAATAAAATCATAGTATTAGGAGAAAAGGTTGAGAAAAAGAAGCTGCCTCAAAACATGTCCTGTTGTGTGATTCATAAATCAAGTAACTGGTTTAATTTCATTTCAATGTCCTAAAATCTTGGGCAATTAGGTGCTTGTAAGTGAAATCTATAACTTCAGGTCATTCACGTCCCTTACTAATAAGTAACATTACGACTCAACTCTTGAAATATTAGGAGTTTTCTTCCTCTAAACATTTAGAAATCTCACCATGGTTCTCACACTAAAAAAAAAAATAAAGTAATAAAAAGTTTTAACCAAAGTGCTGATCAGGCCAAAAAGATACTTCTTGATATTATAGGATTCAGTTTCTTGTTTGGATCACCTGATTTTTCTTTTAAAGTACTTTTGGAAAACTACAGGTTTGGCTCAATGATGCAGAATGATCAGTGTTCAGGTGATGATTTAAATTAAAAAAAAAACATCACTGAAACTCCACCATGCACTACACCAGTACTGGATCATTAATCATTCTCATTTATATAAATAATTTTGCCAGTAAACTCAATTCCAAGATAGTTCTGCTACTAATAAATCACAGCATCAGTGGGGAATATGGATATGTGCTGTTTTGCTAACTGGATCACTGAGTCACTCGAGGCAAAGTGTTCCACCGACGGGTTTTATCAAATCTGACAGTCCTCAAAGTGACACAATGTTACTGAAGAATTCAACATTTGAATTCCATGGCTGCTGAAACCTAAATGTCTGTTTTCAGAGCACGGCTTATCAAAGTGAGCATATTGTGTATAGCACAATGAAAACTTTACCACTACTGCAGTTTCCTAAACACAGCCTGAAGGGGAAATCGCTGAGGCCCTCAACAGCTGCTAAACGCTAAATTTTGTTTTCAAGCATGGGAAGTGCACATGCCTATCTCTACTTCCAATAAGAAAGGATCGCAATCTTGGCTTTCAATGAGGTGCAATTGACTTTCATTTAATATTTAACAACTTGCTGCTTTCGGCGCAGATGTAGATACAGTCAATAAAACCTGATATAAAGGAGAGCCCCCCTCTTTTCACTGGTAGAACATATAAACATGTCTGTTGATCTAGTCAGCTTCCTGTTTGTGAAAAGGAGATTTATCCTTTTCTTTGAAGACCTCAACGATTTCCCTATTGGACTGTGTTTAATCTCTGTGAGAAGCTGCAACACAGCAGTAAGTTTATTGAGGCAGCGCTATGCATGGCTTTAAATGGTGGGAAACAACATTTTAATAAGATCTTGGTTGAAAAACATTGAACCTAAAGGCTAATTTATGCAAATTATGTGCTTAAAACTAAGCATGTTAAGTGTGGAAGTGTCAGTCCTGGGAATTACAGTAATAACCCAGTAAGTCATTTACATATTGTGTTTTTATTTTAAAAATGGCAAAAGGAACCTATACAATATCGTCCTTAATGTAAGATCATAAAATGCACTGATCCATGACAAACTACACAATAAAATGCAACTTTGCTATGTTTTGAACGAGACATAAAGCTAACACAGAAGTTAAAGAAGCAACTGAAGGAGTCGTTCTCAGAAGCTGGATGTAAAGCTGTGGACTGGAGCGAAGTAAACCCCCCCGCACTGGAGGATCGGACTAGATGTTGTCCATGCGAGCTCAGCAGAAAAGCAGACAGGAGGATGGAGTCTTAAAACTGCTGATCCTGGAGGTCTGCTTCATCCCCTCCATGTCAGAGGTTATGGTCAACTATCAAAAAAAGGATGTTAACATGAACCAGGACCCATCAGTGTTTCCCCCTAACTCCAAGGACAATCTCCTAAATGGTTGCCAAATAGCCTATTGTGCATCCTACATATCCCTGTATCCTTTCTGTCTGAAAGGACAAACAACTTTGTGTTTATGTTTGAGAAAAAATATTAATCTTAATATTAGAAGGAAAAGAATTGACCCACAGAAGATTTAAGTGCAAGCGGTTTGACCAGCTCTTTGAAGCTACTACTTTGTATAACCAAGGAATACATTTTAGTATTCACAGGCCAGGTCACCATTAAATGCTTTACTCCTCATACTGTAAGTAGAGCTTGTTAATTGGCTTTTTGAAGAGGCTCTCCAATGAATAATAGCAGCTTCCTTTATTCGGCAAGCCTAGTTAATTCACAAATGTGTCATTAGTTTTAGATCACAGGTTTTCAAGCCTCGGGAAGAGCTCTGGAGAAAGAAAGCTCAAGTGCACATGCTGTCCGCTTTGACATCTGTTCCTCTTCAGATTCAATTTACCTTCGAACATCACAACAACACACCTGTTGTGTTCCTGGTTGACTCAAGTGACTTAAATATCTTTCTGCATATTACACTACTTTAGTTGTGGTGAGGAACTGATGTTGGGTGATAAGTCCTGATTGCAGTCAGGGTCATCCCATAGAAATAAAGAAAAGTGATATTAAAAGACCAATGATGCAACTTAGTAACGGGTTTTACAAAGGCAAAAGAGTTCTATTGTCCATGCAGAAGTTTTGAATACCTTGTGATTTATTCATCATTTGGTAAGAAAGTAAAAAAGAAACAAAAAAAGAAACTATGGCTCCTTTGACCCTTCCATATACTGTACCTGCCTACCTACAGTAGATACAATGAACCAGAGGTGCCTATAATGCTGCCCAATTCTTACAAAGAGAAATTAAAGCCTAGCAAAAGCAGATAAATAAATAAATAAAACCCTCGAAATAAATAATAAATGGCTATTACAGGGAGTAAGGGGCCTTGCTCAAACAATTCTAGCCATCTGGATGGAAAATGTTATTTCAAGATGGTAGCCAGAAATGACATATGTTCATGCTCAATTAGTATGATGTGAAACCAAATAAAAACGTTTTAATTTGTCATAATACTGATGTTACTTTCTATTATTATGTTGTATTTTCACACAGAAATATATACATTTCTTAAATATTTTCTCGTTCAATGTCAAATGAAGCGAGCGAGGACATGTGTCCTTTCAACAGGTAGCTATTTCTCTGGAAGAAAAAAAACTAAACAAAACAAAACACACACACACACACACAGATGCTTTGTGAGTGAGACTAGCCCGACACTGTGGCAAAATAGAAGGCTGCAGGGCAAGGTGTGTATGCACATACATACACACTGTACACTAAGTGAGATAAGAAAATAGTGCTGGAGCATGACTTTGGAAAAAAGACTGAATAATATACAAAATAGATAAGAGAAATGGATACATAAAAAAAATGAATGCAGAAAAGAGAGAGAGAGAGAGAGAGAGAGGGAGAGAGAGAGGGAGACTTGCACCTCCTTCGTTACATGTGACAGTCTAGCCTCCTCCTCTGCCTCCCTCTCTCTCTCTCATGCCGTCTCGCGCATCCACATCTCTTCATTTCTCCGTCTGCTCAGCTTCTGTTCCTGCTTCTTTTTTTTGTTGTTGTTGTTGTTGTTGTTGTGACACATCCCCTCATCTCCTCCTCCTCCTTCCTTCACCTTCTTTTTTTTTAATTTTCATTCTACATCTCCGACATGCCGACGTGAAGTCCGACAACTTGCAGAGCGCTGTGAGGGCCGAGTTTAAAGAAATAAAAAAGAAGGCAGATGCTCTGTCGGGGAATAAGAGAAACAACTACGCACGTTTGCATCTTTCGTTGAGTGCCTCGGCGTGAACGGAGCAACAGGATGGATCTGTCATTCATGGCTGCGCAGGTGAGGAATCTTTCCTACAATTTGCACAAAAGATGTTAGGCTAGTCTGAACTTTTTTATTGCATTCCATTGATTTCATGGGCGTAGCCGGTCAACAAGTCCATGTGGCGCTTTTCACAATTTGACATTTTCTATACGTCTGAACACCATCCATCAAGATGTGTAGCGTAATACATTTGGTTCCCTTAAGTGGAAAATCTATATATATTTCCATAATGTTGCTGATGGGACTTTATGGTACTTATCCCCCTCCCCCCCTTACTGTATGGTAACATTATTGTAGTAGTCTTTTAGTTATTAGTTGACTTTATACGCTTATTAGGCTTAAGGTGTGTTGTAGTTAATATTTTTTTGTCAGACTTGGACATGCTGTACTTTTCTGTGATTTTGTGACAAGGACTGTGTGTGACTTGGCTTCATAGAGAACATGTATTCATCTTTTTGGACATGTGGTTTGTTTTCATTAGGAGCTGATAGGCTATTCTTCCCTCTCCCCCCTCAGTGTCTGGCTGCTTATGGTTTGTCTGGTGCCATCTACTTAAAAGGGTATAATCTTTGCTGCCAATGGCTGCTCTGCGGGCCAGAAATACTCCCAAATCTTTATAAATCAAGAAGCCCTAAATAAAAACGCATTGGAGCATGGAGCCATCCGAGAACACATTTTTATTCAATGTGATTGAAAGAGAGGGGGAGTAATAACAGTGGAGAGCGTGAGACCCCAAATCAAAACAGTCAGTCTTATTCACTATAATTGTTCAAACGTTTAGTGAGTGAAGTTACCAGAATCATTATTAGAATCGAAATGACACTGGAGACACGATGTCTTCGAGGGCTAAATGTGCTCTTGTGCTTTTAGAAACTTTGGAACCACACAGCAATTGACAGCAGCACAGTGGAGGCAGACACTGTCAGCCTTTTTATGTAGGCAGTCGGTTACTCATATTCACAACTGGGAATGGTTGAATACCACAGTGTTTGAAACCACTCAGCTGGAGCTGGGGAATCTGGTGCCAATGTAGTGTGTTTCTTCTGCCCTGAGTATGCATGAGGATGCACAGCTTTGCAACAAGCTCAGCAATTCCTTAACGGTGGAAGACAATGAGCTGGTCTTTGAAGTCTTTATTGCAAGCAATTGTGAAACTATGAAAACAGTATTGCACAACACATTTAATGGTAGGCATTACAAATCAGAAAAACATTTATACCATAAACAAGAGTTAGACCAAATGCTTTGAAAAAAAGGAATTTGTACAGTTAGAGAGAATTTAGCAAATAAATGATGACGTACGTGAAGCACGTGACTTCAATGTCCACTGAAGCTTTTGCTCCTCTGAAAAGATGAACAATTGCAGCAGATTAAAGCTGTCTCCTCATCGCTCCACACAGATCTGATGTAATCTTCTCCATATATATATGTATATATAATAATACATGAAACGAACAGAAATGTCCCATTTCCATTCAGGTTTCTACATCGTTTTGAACCGTATGAGGTACGATTGGCGCTCTTTCAATTACATCATCTTGTTGCGCCCTCTTCTTCTCCTCCAATTGTATAATGTTTTTTTTCGATTGGAGAATTGGAATAACTTATGAAAACAAGCATTCATTTGCATTTTCTTTTGCTGATTTTTTCAAAATTTGCTTAAAATTTGCTACATATATATTTGTATGGAAACTGGACTAATGTCAGTTAAACTGTAACTGCTATGGGACTCTGCCAGTTGTGTTAAGAGTTCAAATGTTAAAACGTATTGTGGAAATTGACAGTTATTTAGTGCAAAGATTCATGACCTGGCTTAAATAAGGTGTCGCCTATGACCCCATCACATTATACTTATTTCCTACTTCTCTTCCAGTTAACCTTTTCCCAGGGCATCCATATACCTCCACCTCAAGAATGCAGGCCTGTCAGAAGGCTAATGGCTAATTTTACTGAGGTGAAATTAATTCCTGTGCCCTGAGTCACTCTGTAATGGTGACTGTGAATGAAGTCAGTCAAATGTCCCTGGAGTTTTAAAGATTGACTTCACAATGGATGTTTTTTTTTTTTTTACCATCAATCTCCATGTAGCTATGTCGCCTGCAAATCACTGGACCTTTGCCATCACTTTGTCTCTAAAAGATGACGGATGCTGCCATAACTGTTCTCTCCTAAAGACAGGGAAAGTTTGAGAAGAAGTCCAAATCAGAGGAGCCGGTTACTGGTTTTCTCCCTGTAGCAGAGGATAAAGAATGAGTCGTTCGGAGGATGTACTGGTCATTACTGCTGCTGTGTATTTGGAAAGAACACATTAAACTCATTAGTGGTATAGATCTTTTCACAATTTAATTTCCTGAAGAAAATAAGCCTGGCATGCAGCAAAAATCCATTCTTCAAGAGAAGACCACGCATCATGTGTGTACCAATACATATAATACCCCTTCACACTGGCAACATAATTGGCCATTGTTCCGCTGCATTTATAGCTCTGCTTTTTCTTAGAATGATTTTGTACGATAGCAAAGAAACATGCTAAATAGCTCTCCGCAGAACAATGGCTGGCTTTTTTGTGTTTGGTGAATCATTTGCATTTGGCAGCGATGCCTCACTGGTTTGAAATGAAAAAGGGCATACTTCATTAGGCTGAAAGTGGTGGCATCCTCAAGCATTGCAAAACATGGATTAATAGGTGACAATCACAGTGAAGCTTTTGAATACTAAGGCTGAGGGCAATGAGGCAATTTGTTCTTTATCTTTTCAAATAGACTGTTTCAGATAACTTCCCTTAGCTCCTTAGATACGGATATTAACATTTATTTTTAACTTGCACTTATGTATAGCTACATTTATTTTTTTCAAGACCAACTGTGTTAATCACGTCGTGTACATCTTTGCACCTCGTTCAGGCTGTCGATGTAGAAATTATTGAAATGGCAGATGTTAAGGCATAAAAAATGAGCCAGTGTGTTCCCCGGTTACTAACTGATGTGTAGGTCAAGTTTGAAGTGTTGTAGACAGGCTCCAGAGCCATCTTGGGCATTTTGCCAGTCTCAGACTTGCTTCAGCTGACATATCTGCCACACAGGACAGCAAAACCCTTAAGGCTTTGTCTATTCAGTACACAGTGACCCACTGGCCTTGGCCTTTTACTCATTTATGCATGTACACACGGTGTGCATGCACACGGAGACCTTTTAAAAAATGTACTAATCTGGAAATATTTGATCCCCATGTGTAAGAAAAAGGCACAGAACTCTCTACATGTATTTCCTTTCCTTTACTTACATGTCTGGACTGTTAACTGTCAACTATTGTCTGACGGCAAGGTAAAGCGGTGAAAATATTCTAAATATAGCGTACACTTAAACTGATATTGATTTCTTTAGGTAGGCCTTTCTTTTAGGTGGTTAAAATATGTTTTGCTGATGTCCCCGTCCACAGCAGTACATTACTTCACTCACCCGTACTAACTGTCTGCTTCTCCAAACTGGGGGCGTGCCGAGCGCCATCTACTGTAGGTAATACTAAGTACTTCATACAAACCCACTTCAAAGAAATCCAAACTATGCCTTTAAATGAGACACTTTGGGTCTGTTTCCATATTCTCACTTCAGATATTTTGTCTTTTCATGACAGGCCATCAGCAGTTCTCATTACTCAATTACTTATTCAGTGAAGCTGTGACTCTGAGTCATTCTACCTGACAGGGTGGTATATCTCTGCTCGTGTTAGAAAGGATAGACGAGAGTGAAAGGATGAGGATGGTAGGAGCTGTTTTGAGCCTCAACACAAACGGAGGCATCTGTATTTACCCCCAGCAACAGGAACAGGCTGGCCGATGGACTTTGGTTCCAAATGATAAAAATACAATAAGTGCCAGAAAGTCAATACAATCAGTATTTAATGAGTAGATGATTTTAAAGTTAGTAGATGTGTTGAACTGAATTTCCCAATGCAGCATTTATTTGTAATTTGCATAATTATTTTCCAAAAGCTACTGCGATTATAAGGTCAAAATGAAAATATTGGACCAAATTAACTGTCGTATGAGTGACATATGATCGTAGATAGACTGGCTGGAGACATAATGAGAATACTTCTTTGTGCATTGCTACGCCCTGATCTGAAGCCAGATATGGAAATGCGAGTTGAATAGTTCACAGATGAGATTATTCTCCTATTAAACACACTTTGCGAAATAGGAAGACCAAGACCATCTTTGTTCTAAATTGCATAAAAAATTCAATTACATAATCATGTTATCTTACTGTGCATTCTTCAAGCCCGGACGGTCCCTTTTAAGGAATAAATCTCTTGGTCTCTATAGTGGAGGCTTATTTGAAGTGTGTCATAATGGCACACCAGCCTTTTCATCTATTGGAGTTCATTTCCCCTCTGGTGTTTTGTCTCGCTTTTCAGCAATTGGTTTTATATAAAAGCTGTAGTCTTGAGATAGGGAAAACTTCTCAGCCTTCTTCCACTTTTATGAACCTGATGTGTTGTAAACAGGTTGAGAAAACAACAATAACCTTAAACCAATTAGAAGGAGCTGTACGCACAAGAACAATCAATTATTCAAATAGATGAAAAGCTGTTCTTTGTTAGGTCTGTTTTCTATTTTTAGCAGATTTCCCAGGAAGAGCTATTTGAGGATTTGAAGCCTTTTCATTTCAGTTTTGTTCATACTTTGGGTTTTTTAACTGCACATCTTATCCCTTCATGTCTATTTTACTATGGTTAAGATAAATCAAATTTAAATTGGCAGAATAATGGTAAAAATCAAACCACAGTGATTGTGAATTAGTTTTTTTTGTGTGTTTCTTTGTGCACAATATGAATGTGTGACTTTTGTGAAAACCAGCATGAGCTTTCAAAGACATTTATAGGCTGCAACGGGCCAGGATGTAATGTTAAAAAGTAGTAGACCCGTTTAATGAGGAAAATGTGCTGAAAGCCTTAAAGTGATGAAGATGTAACCCTGCTTTTCACAGCAGGGCCACTTCATGGTGTAGGCTCACTTGATGGATGTACTGCATGTAGAGAGAGAACATAGACTACACTGCAGGCAGGAACATTCAGAGCAAAAACAATGTGCAGTATTTTGGTTTGAGATTTGCTTTGGATGACTGATTATGGCGTCGTCCTCCCCATAATCAAACAAAAGCCTCATTAAAAGACAGCAGTTTAGGTTTTGTAGCTGTTGCTGGTGCAGAGAGTTGCTGCAGGTGGTCGGGTTAAATTAGCAGCCGCGGCCCCTTCCTGTTAGTGAGAAAACTTAATGCTCTTATTGGGAACGATTGACTAACCACCAGGAAGCTGCAGGTCTCTATTTTTGTCTCTGATAACTGTTGAAGCAGGCGCCAAACAACCTTGTAAACAGACTGAAGGTTTGCTAAACCCCTTCCCCGCGCAGCGATCGTCCAATCATTACTTGGCAACCGTAACTAGGCAAGCCACCCTGTCAAGCTTGGGATTTCTCTAAAAGTTGAAGCAGTGTGTAAGAGCAAAACGTATTATATAGAAAGGTTTGGATTATTTGACATTTTTTTATTTATATCCCTCTCCAAATCCAAAATACAAGAGCAAAAAAAAAAAAAAAAAGCTAACTAGCTTACTACCTAGTAGCAACCTTTCATACAACATTGTTTTGTGGCCACGTATAGCAAGGTAGCTATAGCTATAGCTGATAGCGACAGTTGTCATTTCAGCCTGAAAAGATTGATGGTCGCTTGTTAGAAATAATTATGTCTACGTCTGGCTGAAATCAAAACAACCATACTTTCAAAAATAACTTTGTCAGGGGTTAATCTGCCACCATTATCATTATAAACTGCCGTGCGAGAACAGGAAGCTTGACAGTATCAACCATACAGTCATTTAGGGCAGGGCTTACCGATATGTTAGTTACTGGTTAGGACTGGGGAAACTTCTCGCTGAGAATACAGTGATTGATGAGAATCATGCCACTCAGCTGCCACATTATTGTACGTAATTTCCCATTGTCTCCATGCTATCTTAGTTTACAACATGCTTGCACTGTAGACACAAACACCTCCCAGCTGGTTTGCACCTGAAATGAGTGATTGCATATTGAAACAAGTCCTGGGGAGAATGAAAGGGAGACTTAATGGACTGTGACAGCCAAGTATGAAGTAATAACATATTTTCCTGATAGACCTAACCCCCCCCCCCCTAACTGCATGATGCTTCCTATGTAACTATGCCTCTGATATTCAGCAGGTATGAATTATGTATTCCCATATAAATTATCTATTCTTAACTCATCCTGACATAATTTCCAAGCAGCTTTATCCCTTGTATTGATAGGTTTCTGAATAAAACTGAGCTATGGTTTGGGCTGAAACTTTGATGAATATTGACTCATCCTGTTCATCTTTAAGAACAAAACAAAGCTCGCAGAAAATTTAAATCTTCTTTTAATGAAAGGGAAACACAGGTGGAAATTATGGGAGCTGAACAGCGTGTGGCTGCTTTGCTTTTGTGAATGCTGGTAAAAATGCTGAATGGCAGCAGCTGATTACACACCGTCAAGGAGGAAGCTGAATCGTGATTGTAGTCAAAAATATCACCACGGCTGCTGCAATTCATCATTATGCATTTTAGTAATTTTTTTTATCATTACCATGCTTAATATAAAGTAATAGAACTATCTGATCATGTTATGTGGTGAGTCTCAAGCACATCCTTTCCAGTTCGCCAGGAGATGTCAATAAAAATGTTTTCTTCCCAGGGTGCACTTTTAGTAAATTACCTCTGTGTGTACACACTCTAAAGGCTTTTTAGATTGTTTTCCATTTTTTGGACAACAGAAGTTTTGGTGCGGCTTTTCCACAATTTATGTCGGTTTTCACCCCGAGCTTTAATACTCCAGTGACTTCAAACAATGCCTCTATATTACCACCAACAGCAAAACCTGCTTTTGATTTGATCTGTTTCACTGGGCCTCACTCTTTGAGTGTGACCTTGGGGTCTGTTCAAAGAAAGCTGCCCTGAAACTAATGATATAGTGTTTAGACAGGCCTTTCTCTCCCTCTTTCCCTCTCACTCATCCCTTGTTCAATCTGCAAAGGAGCTGAGGTTATATCACACATAATATACTTGCACTCCCCAAGGAACACTGTTGCCCTGAGAGAAAGGCAACTCTTAAGGTTTCAGTCTCAGTATGTAGCCACAGCTCAGAAACAATCTGTACTGTAACGACTATCTACACAGCATCTCATTATCCTGGATTACGCATCACCCTTCCTATTACAACTCAATTACTATATTTCAGTCTTATAGCTCATTTGTGTCATATGTATCTGATCATTATGCTACAAATGGAATAGTTTCAATTTCCCTGCTGATGAACTCCCCAAAATGTAAATTACACCCCTCCTCTGAGCTGAAGTACAATGTGTTGCTGCTGATATTTTACATCAGATTTATAGCAGCTATTGTTGCCATACAATACTAGCCCTGCTTAATGGTCCTCAGCTCTTATGTTTTTTTAAGAAGCAAATCTGAGACCTTCTCATTTCGGGTGCATGCAACTTTAATGCCCAGATGATGAATCAGGCACTTACGGTACAGTCAGTTGTATTACGTATGGAAATCCTTTGAAATGCCCGCTGGTATGCATGAGTGGTGGAGACGTACACTAACTTGGCTTTTTCTTAAAATGTTGAATGTTTTATGGCACTTACAGGAGTTGTGAATCAATTCACAGCTAGAGCTTCAAGCTATTCTTTGCAGATGCTGTGATGTGTTTGAGCTAAATACCGTATCGAAGTCATCACAGTTTCAGTCCTAACACTGCGTCAATGGATGGATCTATAGTGTCTCTCGTTCTATTGTGTTTCACCTCTGAGCTATTTGTGAAACATTACCTTATAAAAAGGTTATTGCCATGATTTCAGGCATTGTGCTCAAAATGACACAATGAGTATTGAGCTTCTCCATGTTGCAACCTGTAGTGCAACACAACACTGGAGTACATTATGTACATCACTCATCCATTTGTGCTTACAGCTACTCTGTAAGCATTACACAGCCCCTACAGGTCGATGCTGTGTGGGATTACTATTTACCCACCTGTATGTAAAAAAAACAAAAAAAAAAACATTCAAACACTTGTATGATTTAGAAGCAATGATGCTGCAATTACTAATCAAAGACTGTGAACATGTTGTAATTGATTAATTTCACACCTGAGAGTCTTGTTGGCTTTTGTGTGATGCTCCCGTACACACAAACACACACAACACAACACAAACACACACATGCTGTACAGGCAAGGCTCTGTGTCCTGACGCCCACCTCATTGCCCCTGTGATATATGTGAAAGAAAGTTTATTTATAGCCATGATGTATGGACAGAAGGCCCAAAACAATAAATGCAGCGCTTTAAAGTGTAAGAGTGTATGTGTGCGTGTGTTCATATATGTATGTAATTCATATAGGCTATGATTATGCTGTGGCATACATGTGTTTTGTCACATTACCCAAACAAACATGCCTCAAACAGTACATGCACACACTTACGTGAATACATGGACACACACATACTGTAAACATATTAATTCGAGACACTGTGAGGGCATGCACAGTGAGGGAGAACTGCTGAACTATTACAGTATCTGAAATCACTGTAACTAGGCCAACATGGCACTCGCGTGACAAATTTATAACACCCCCAACCACCCCCTCCTCCCACAGGGAAAATACATACAGCAGCCATTCATAAATGCTGATACTACTGTAGCAGCTACACCAGCACAGAAGCTGAGATGCTAACTTCATTTCACAGCAGTTGTGTAATGCTGACGGCAATTTACACACTGAAGAAACATTCGACCCTAGAGTCGACCATGACCACCTTCATCAAAGACCTGGGGCCTAATGCAAGAACATTTCCCTCTTCTTATCCTAAACCTCTCACTTTTTTTCTGAGCTTTGCTTTAGATGTTCTTAGTTTGATTCAGGAAACTTGTTTTAGCCTGACGGATGCCATTATGAGGTGCACATTTGTGAGATTTGGCCCCTAAAATTGTCTTATGTCCGCACCATTTGTAGGCAAAATTGTACCAAAGAACAACAAGAAGAAATTCACAACGCAGAGCTTCAAGTCCTGCTTTTGAATCAGCAGACAGTTGCTAAATAATGTAAAAAAAGTCCATGACTAAAACAGTATGAGAGGTGGTCATGTGACAGATATTTGAAGAGAGTGAATATTATAACCTACAGAAGGTTATGTTACACTTTTGGTGCAACAGATGATGATACTGAACAGTGACCAGCATAAAGACCCTGAAATATGCCAATAAAAAGTTATGAAATCCAAAGATCCTCTTAGTAAATTGGCAAGCCATGATGATCATGGTTTGGTGAACAGAATGTTCATTTTGCATTAAGTTTGTCTTGTGTCCTGTGTGAAACCAAAAGTCAACGTTATTATATTTATATATATATATATATATATATATATTTATTTCAACTTACATACGTAAGTTACATAAGTTATTTTACATAACGTGCTTAACTTGTATGTAAGAAACACTTATTTTAACCACAAACCATGATCTTTTACTAAACTTAAGTAGTTTTGTTCCCCAAACCTGACCAAGCTTTTCAAATATACAACGTTAACCACGCGCTTCACACTACGACCACAATGCCTTGAAACGTAATTGAGAATACTGTTCTGTTGTATGGAAACATGCTTTTTAGAAGACAGCGTTGATCGAGTGCAAGGTCTTGAAATTAACGGGACATATTTATTAGTAGTTATGTAAACACTGTGGCGCTGCACAACGGCATGCTGGGTACAGCTCGCTCGCTACAGTACATTCAAAAACATAAAGAAAGAGACACCAGCGATCGACAGGACATTATTAGAAATGTTCTCGACAACATTCATCTGATCGACGTCACACTTGGTAGGTGTATTGTTCAGGACCCAAGGAAGTGCAGTGTCAAGTTTAAAGTTGTAAGCTGCAAGTAGCAATAGTGGAGGCCAAGCAATCCGCCCGTTCTTAACAGGCACTGTACTAGTATAACAAATGAACCAAGAACAGTGACTAAATATGGACTGACAGGTAGCTCACTCATTGGACAGGTTCAGGTGTTGTCCTCCTGTGTCAAATTAAGCAGTTTCTAGTATGTATATTAACGTTTGAGTAATACTTAAATGTGTCTTTTTAATTGTGAAAAGA
Organism: Bovichtus diacanthus; assembly: GCA_943590825.1. Classification (NCBI taxonomy): domain Eukaryota; kingdom Metazoa; phylum Chordata; class Actinopteri; order Perciformes; family Bovichtidae; genus Bovichtus; species Bovichtus diacanthus. Next base: position 8,703,813 of record CALSBV010012130.1, read on the forward strand.
AATACGTACTCAAAACTTGCTTAGAATTAGTATGAAAGTTGTATACAGCTTTAACAGAGGGGATAATAAATCACGTTCCTCCATGACGTTGACATTTGACAGCAGCTAAGCAGGCTATTGTACAAGAAAGGAATAGAACAAGGAGAAATAATTGTAAGGGTGCTTTTATATGTAAAAAAATAGAGTAAAAGAAAACAACAATACAGCGATAAAGGATCTGAGGAATTGAAACGAGTTATGCTTAATTTATATTTGACACGAAGACTGAAGGTTCAGAGGGATCTGCAGCACTAGCTGAGGGTTGCAGAACAGGTTGACGCGCACGTTGTGCACAACAAGAAAGGCTGCGTGTTGGGTTTTCATTAATAACAAATCTATAGTACGTTTTCCACACGAGTGTTACCCGTGTGTATGTGTAATAAAAGGTCTGCTTTTGTGTGTTTGAATCAAAGTTTGTGCTTTTTTTTGGAATTTAATAAAAAGTTGTCAAACTATATCTCTTAAAAACAATGCAAAATACACTGAGGAGAACAGAACAGTAAGCACATGAGTACGTCTACATGCAGTGTGCGTGCATGTTTACTTCAATACATATTGTATGTGCAAGTTGCAGTGATTCCTTCCATCTGTCTATCGGTTCTGAATAACTCCTGCTAACTCCGGGTGGAGTTAATTTACAGTACAGAAAGACACAGCACTACCCTGTCGCTGTGGATAAGAGCATCTGTCACATGCTGTAAATATAAATGCAAATATTTCATGTTATGTGGGGTTATGTGGATCCCTTTAGCTCTACACAGAAATTAATCAGACAGGATATTAAGGTGAGAGCTACAGAATTATGTGAATACAAATTGCCAAGAAAAAAAGAGAGGAAGAAGCTCAAAAGGTGCAGATACACAAAGTGATTTACAATAACTGTAGCACTACATATCATACATATTTTATTATATTACATGCTAGCCATAACATACAGATCAGCAGATTCAATGGTCAAACAAACACTTTCACCCAGGAGACTCATTTCCCGTTTGAAACCAAAATGCAACGTTGACTTATTGTCACGTAACGTACTTAACTTGCGTGACCTACTTTTCTTATGTACGTAACCAAAGTTACGTAACAAACATACTTATTTAACCCAATCGATGATCATTCCTTAAACCTAACCAAGTCGTGTTTTTTTTGCCTGAAGCTAACCAAGTAGTTTTGTCAATTCACAACATTACATGTGTTTAAAACTGCAAACATTTCACAATGTGCAGCTTGGCGCAGTTTACCACATCTAAAGCATTATGATGGCAGTGACAACATCTGACAATGGGTGCATACGAAGGCGCGAGAGTCAGCCGTAAGGTTTCCTTTCAACCATTGTCTGATCATTTACAGCAAGATGAGAGAAATAGAAATGAAAATAAGAGCTGAAAAAGGGATCTGAGAACAAAGAGTAGAAATGTAGAAATGATGCTTGATGGAATTCAGAGAGGAGAGGGTGAACATGAGGCGTTACACTTCTTGAGATGACTTTTCGACATACATTAGATGAAGAGTGACCCTTCTGTTCTGAAGTCATTGCAGCCTTTTTGGAGCCAGGAGGGGAAAGAATTGAGGCCAGCTGACAAGGGCAGAGCAGAGAGAGCTAAAAAGAGACGGTAGGCGACGGAGTGACGTCTGGCACCCAGGACTGAACTGTGACCCGAAGGGGAGCGCACATCTCTTCTTGACCTTGTAGGATTTTCGAGTGAGAAAAGTGATATGAGGTGAATTGGAGGTGGTAAGGCTGTAATGTTCTTGCTGCCATTCTGTTTATATTGCTGAGAGTATTGCAATTCACAATTCCACTGGGAGCGAGACATAGTTTAATCTTACTTTAAGCTCTCAGCCTTGTGTTCACACGAATAGAGCTAAATGTATTGGAACCTTCAAACAGTAGCTTTCTTTGTTGCCAATACTTAACCAAAGGACGTGAGTATCAATAAGATGCTGTAAATAGTCTGCGAATGACGATATTAGCATTATGAAGTACTGTTAAATATATTCCTCCTTTGATTTTTTTTAACTGTTACTTTGGATATGTCCCTACAAACCAGCGTGGTCTCCTAAAAATTACTTTTCAAAAACCGCACTGTCAATTACGATTCGAGGGAAATGTATCTTCTCCCGGATAACATTTTGTTTTTGACGTATCACAAATACGTTCGGAATCAAAGTCGGCGGAAGTCCGTGTATAGACGAGGTCGGGTGGGTCGTGGGTCAAACAAACACAGGACTCTCACCCAGGAGACCAGAAAATGAGCTTTATCAACAAATGTCGTCTATGATTAGAATGATAAATGATGTGGTTTAATAGCAACAACTATGAGATTTAGACAAACGAGAGCTTTTCATCTCCGATTGGGGTGTTTCTGCCTGCTCTGTATATTAAGAGTGGGTGCAAAGAAGAGCCGTCCCTGCTGCACCTCACTCTCAGCCAAGTCTTACATGAGTGGAGATTCAATTAAGGGCTACCATCTCTACGCCTGAAATTTCTCTGTATTGCACAGTGAATGAGCAGGCATGGATGGAGCCGTAGGGGAGGCTGCAACAGATACAGAGAGCGTGGGGATCCCCCCCCCCTCAGGCAGCTTTCCCACTGCTCCAGATAGTGTGATTTAATTACAGAACAAATCATCTGCAATAAAAAGGTGTGATTAGATATTTTTTATCTTAACAAGCCATTTTGTCTTTATACACACTGTATATTGTTCATTTTTGCTAATCTGATCTAAAGAATCTGTACAATTTAGTGAAGTAGCATAGGTGTATTTTAAGAGAAAAATAAACAAAAGATTAAATTGGTTTTGTTATCAGTCTGTACACTCAGGTATGAAACTACAGTAATGTTGTGACATCGTATGAGATCAGAAAACTGGATTTTACCATAAATAAAGTCTGTTTGTTTGCCAGCCATGAAAATTCAAGAGGCAACATGTGACTCCACTGGGGGTGTTTTAATTGAAATTGCATTTCTGCATGGAGATTTTTAAATTGATGTGCGACATTGCACAGCAAGAAATCTCTGTTGCTATAGCATGACGTGTTCTTTGGTGTAAACTGTACCATAAAACACATGCTGCACATAATCCAGTATATGCATATTTAAAATTTCTGCTCCACTAAATAATAAATGGCCCCGGGCATTGGTGAAAAAGCATTTTTCTGTAGATTTTTAAAACATCTCAAAGTGAAGGTGTGAATAGTTAATGAATCAAGTTTAAATATGCCAAAATAAAACAGTAATGTATTAGTACAGGGGTTTGGCAGTGCGAGAGAAGCCCTTTCCTCCACCGCAACAGCCAATCCAGGGCAAAATGTGCAGGGGCAAGGACAAGCGGAATAAGTTCTACTCTTGGCAATTTTACAAATAATAAAAATACATTCATTCAAATGTCTAAGTACGATGTGTCAATAAGACTGTAATGCATAGTCTCTGATCTGAGATTTTTGATTCTTTGTTTTGGGGAGAAAATGTGGGTGCAGTCACTGCATCTTCTGCAAGATTAAAGATAACAAATATTGTCTTGTCATCCAAATGTAGAAGTATTTTAACTTTCCAGCTCCAATTATCTTCCTCCTGTCTGCCGGTGTTGTGCTTTAGACATTGCTGACAGTTGTCATGTTTGGTTTTAGGATGTCTATCTTTATTCCTGAACTGAGTCTTTGCAGCTTGGGGAGTCACAGACCAAAGTACTGTAGCCTCAGACATACACTTACACAAGTCAGACAATAGAAACACACACACACACACACACACACGCCGCCTTTGTCGCTTTCACTCTTTCCCATCACTTTAAATTCATCATCTGGCACTTTTTCCTGAGTTCTCATCTGGCTGGAATAGGAAAACACTCTTTGTTTGTGGTGGATTTTAATGTTTAATAGCTGAAGAGTTTAGTTTCATCTAAAAATCTCAGTTATCACGCAACGGCTAATTAGCAGCATATATCAGTGAGTAACAACTCCAGATGTGAACATGCATTATTTCCTCCACTTAGAGAAATGTTTTTTTCAAGCCTTTATTCATTATTTCTATATTTACCAGCTGCGGCAGCGTGTGGTTGGTATTGTTTTCACCTTGTGAGTCTTTGTGTGTGTTTGTCATTATGGCAAAAATATAGTCCTGGAGACACCTACTGTAGCAGGAAATGCCACATAATCTGTTTATATTTTTGTTCTTGGACAGATTTGGTCAACGCAATAGCGTTACAACCGTGCAGTGTGTAGTTGAGATCAAAATGAAGGCTGAGTTCCCAGATGGGTGTGTTCCGAGCAAGGGTGTCTGGAGTAAGCGTGTTAGGAAATGAGGAAGGGGCCATTGAACCACCCGCTTTACTCCCCTGGTCCGATATGGTGACGTGGGTGATGTGATCCCAACGCAAGATGGTCTCTAGTTTGTACTGCTATGATTGTAGATAATGTACAAAAATCAATTGCATTGAGGTCAGCTACACTATTGAGAAAAGAAACATGAAGGTGATACATTTATCATTCATAACATCAAAGAAGTATAATAAACTTTCCCCTGTGCTGCACAATTTCCACTGAGCTGACAGATTGACCAGGGTGTCAAGCAAGGATCACTTGGGCTACACTTGTTCTACTGAATCATAAGATTTATAAAAACAAATGCTGCTGGGCTGCTGAGACAGGGAAAATCAATGAAAGCGCAGCTGTAAATCTGACCACCAGGAACTAGGCCTGAAACTACAGGTCTCACCACTTTTGCACGGGTGAACAAGCCTCTTTAAAACATCTGTAAATCTCCCTCCAGATTTATGGCAAGACTAGTTGTATAGTGTGGTACAGACCAAATCTATTGTTTTAACTAAGTGGCTGCTATTGTATATTGGTTACTTTTTTTTCTGCAAGCCGCTATCCTGACACGGGAAAGAATAATCCCCTAAATGTTTTCAATGCTGTAATCCCATTATTTATTTGGTGTCCTGAGTTGTATGTGCTGTAGGTTATAGATAACACCACCTTTCAAAAACACTTTCATCATTTTGTATCCTTCCTTTGGGGACTTTGAGGCTTTGAGGAACATTGTACAGATGAAAAGAAAGCAAGGCCTAAACTAAACTGGTAAACTGAGACTGGTGCAGAAAGGAATAAAGTTGATATAGCTACTCCCTACAATTGCTCCTGACCCATGTGCCTGGTAAACTTGGACACTTTTATTTTTGATTTAGATATGAATAAATAATATTATACACACACACTTTCAGCTGGCTGACAAAATCCTCGTTTACACAGGATGGACCTTTTTTTACAGAGAATATTTTGACATCTCACAGTAGGTAAAGCAAAAGTGTGAATAATAATATGAATGATGGCTTCAGTTTCATGCTCCTGGTGTTGTGTCACTCTGTTATGACCATAGACTGTACTGTATATATTGTATAAGGTCATGACTTGCAGGTATAGCTGAACAGAGCAGACCCATTGTTATTGTTATCAGTAACACTATAACAGGTCACTATAACTGGTTCTCAACCAATGGGTATTGTTTTCAAGCCGCAAGTTTGGCATTTTGGAGCCAGAAGTGACCTTAATGCTCAATGTGAAAGGGTTAAAGTTCTAAGACAAAAGCATGGACAAAACCCAAAAACAAGTGTACACAGTGCCATAGATACACATTGCTACGCCTCTACCCTGATGACATCACAGGTCAGCCACACCCTAAAGCATATGCTGCCTTATCGTCTATGTAACTCTAAATAGGACCATAATTTACTAAATGAACATCATGCTGCACTAAAAAAAAGACTTGAAAGTAGCAATTGAGACCATAAACTCATTAGGAAAATGTTTACTGAGGTAATAAATCAAGCGATTGGCTTTTCAGATCCAGAGGTTGCCCCTTGGATATGGCATCAAAACAAAGGCATAAGGCAAGGAAAGCCATGCCATTGCAATATATGACAGACGGTACAGATTTGCTCTCAAACACACATGCAAATACAGATGTGTGTACATAAAATCTATTAAAAAAAATGTAATAACTTCAACAATTCCAAAACATTAAAAAAGTATTCAGCAGTTCAGAAAGTCAATATATACATTTAAATGCACCGCAGTAGTGCTTAAAAATGTTTAGATTTTTTATAATAGCTATGGGTTTTGGTCATATCAAAAGCCAATAAATCAACAAGCACAGTCTTTGACATCAGTTCATCTTGCAGTAGCTACAACCCTCTTTATTAGGCTGCAATCCTGTGTGTGCTTGTGTCCTACAGTTATCTGTTTTAACGTCAGGACAGAACTGTGATTAAAAAAAAAAGAAAGTCGGATAAAAATCCATAAAAACTAAGATGACATCATATGGAGACAAAGCCCACAATAACACCTGTCCAAGCAGAAATGTAATCAATAGAGCAGAGATGGTTGTGACAGCTGGGTAAATCATTTTCAAATGTGATGTCAAACGCAAAGTCCATTCTTCGCACAGCAGCGGTCCGCCTCTGTGCATTTCTTCTCCAAGGCAGTTTGTTCTCTCGAGTGCACCTTGAAGTTTGTCATCCACAAAGACACGAGTATCAACCTTTTCAGTTGACCTCATATTATCCCTGAGAGCAGAAAACCAATATGTTCTCTTGGATTTCATCCTAACAGCCAATACTTCAGTCCTTTTGTGGTTAGGTATATGTTTTGGCTTCCCCATTACCCAAAGACATTTATTTGGGTTTTGCTTGTTTGTTCCAAAGCCATTTCACTGAGCTCTTACTGGTGGCAGCACCCCACAGGAGGCAGTTACAGCCCATTCTATTTCACAGTTACTGTGATCACCCATGTAGGATGGCACAGCTCGAGGAACAGCTGGGACAAATAAATCAAAGCTGCGAGAGCAGGTGGATTCGTACAGCAAAAAGGAGCCTTGCTGTATCGTCTACCTTAGATTGGGGTTTTCCTGTGTGGAATATTGCACAGGTGTAGGCATCACTCAGATCCAAGGAGGTGTGAAATATGCAAGTTAGGAGATTTCTCTGGTGTTGGTTAATGGAGGGAAGTTATTTTCCAGATGGCATCACACAAATGAATGAAACAGTTGTTTACCTTTAATCCCATGCTCTGCTCTAAAAGTCCCTTTCAAAGCTTTCTAAAATCAGTATTCGCACTCATGTTACCCTCTTCCATTACACGTGAGGCGTGTAAGTCTACACATGATTACACACATTGCTAATATCTCACATGCAATATTTACCTGGGACTTTTGTGTATTTCTAGCTGGAGATCAATTAATTTACACATGGCAACTTCATGCTCCTTGGGTGGATCGGAAAGCTGTTGGATATTCAAAAGGCTGAGTGTAAATGCATTAAAGAAGCACAGTTGAAAGTGCAGAAGTCATGCTTCTTATAATGTTTTTAGCAGTAAACAAACCGCTCCAGGTGCATCACCACCACCCTCTGGACTGGAGAAACCGCTCTCCTCTTTGTTTACCTTGTGCGTTTAAAACAAGTTAACATTATTTTTTTTATAAAACATGAACAATGTCTCTTGAGGTTCATATTTGCTGAATCTTTATTCTTTTGTAATGTAAAAAAGTAACAAGCACACACTTGTTAAACTGATGCCTTCCAGAGTTGGAACACTAGGAAATAAATTACTCACAAAAGAATGAAGGTGCAAATTGTACAACTGTAATTGTTCAAGTGACAGTTTCTTAGTTTAACTGTGAACCAGTTCACCTTCCGTTTGAATCTAAAGGTTAAAAGAAAAACTACTACATAAGACAACCAGTGAAATGAGACCGCTTCCACCCTTGCCAGGGAAATATGTGTTGAGTGTATAGGATGTGTGTTCCCTAAGCTCAATTCTAACACACTTAGTAAATTGTGGTACCAAGTTTTCTGTTGGGATGTGCTTGTTGAAGCCATTAAACCATTAGTTTATTGTTATGCTGGAGTGTGTATGGTTTCCAGGAATTCTTTAGTCAGTACAGTATAACTTTATTACTCAAGTCATCCATATATGTCAACAAGCTTGGGTTTTTCTGGCAGTAATGCTTAGGGAGTGACCTTCGTTGCCTGCATAAGTGCTTGGATGCTTTAGGATGCTCCTTCTCGGGGTCTCTATTTCCCTCGTTTCCATTAGTGCTTAACCGCTTGCTGGGCTAACCTCGTGCATGATCCACATGGGAGTTGTGGGCTTGGATGAAGGAGCTAGTCCCTTGAAAAATGATGATATACTACTGGCATGTAATCGAAACGCCTTTCTACATGTACTGTATATACATAGGCACACCATCTCTTCCAAAAATAGTCAGAATTTAAATATTTAAAATCAGTCTCACGACTGGAATATGTTTGCGCACACACCCAGTATCCACTTCATTTTATCCGGTACACTTCCCCATTTATGCAAACAGCTCACGCCTGTAGACAATGAGTTACTTATAAATAAAACATTAATATAAAGAATTCAGACAGGGTTGAGAGCTTCAGTTATGGTCCGACTGAACGTTAGATTAAGCTAGATGCGGCTTTGAATGCAGGATAAGGTCTTCGATATTGTGGTGTCTAGAGATCCCAGTGTTGTGGGATGAAAAAAAAAAAAAAAAAAAATGAAAATCAACAGCATGTTGATGAGAGAGGTGCAACTTTCTTCAGGAGTTTACAACTAGTGGGTAGTTTAAATATTAGATATACATTTTTTTTTGTTTCTGATATTTAACGTTATTCATATTATTCAATTATCAAGGTCACTGTAACAGCGACTCAGCAGCAGCTAACAAGTATGTTTTTGAACTGATATCTGAACAAAAAACTATAAAATGTAAACATTTCTTCTAAATTTAGATTTTTGTGTATATAGATATAGTTTTGTTATAGCTTTTGTCAATAGTTATCCATATAGTCTCAACATAGTATGTATGTTAACATAAAACTACAGATTTTTTTTTTGCTGTAATATGTTTTTAGTGTTTCCTTTCATATACAACAACTGACTTATTTGATGTATTGATGTTTAGTTGTGTCTGTACTTTATGAGTTATCATTATGTATGTCTTGAAATGTTTTATGACTGTTTTTAGATGTTTACCACCCTGGAGAGGTTCGATCGTGAACCACATGGTTGTCATCATAGGTCCATAACGTTAGTATTGGTGTGGTGACTATTTTTAATGATTAAGATTGGAACGGAAATCTAAATATGGTTGTTTGGAAGGAACAGACTACCACCTCTATGTGATGTGTGTATGACTTTTTGATATGAATCTGCTCATTGTAGAAAAATAAATGTTAAAATGGATGAACGGTACTGATGAGATGTTGTAGCAGGAGGAGTCACAGTGCTGATGGGGGGGGGGGGGTAGAGGGGCGGGGGACCCAGGTTGTTGGACTTGCCTGTCTGCCTCCATCATGCTCATGTGAACAGCAGGCGCTCCACAGGATGTGTCATGTCATCATCCACCACCAGGGGCCAATGAACCGAGAGCAGCAGAATGCTTTCTAAACAGTGTTTTCCCCTGTGTGGAGCAAGACCTCACAAAGAATGTCTTTGTGCATTAGCCTGTGTTTACATGAGAGAGAGAGAGAGTGAGAGAATTTCTGTGTAAGCGAGCGCTCAACATTCCTATTTTTAGCATTGTTTTTCAACATCTTCAGGAGACTCTGTTTTCTAGTCGAGCGTGGTACAGGTCTCTCATGCATTTCTCAATCATATACCCTGCTTTGGAGAAACACACACACATGTAAAATACTCTCACACAAACACAACTGAAAGCGTTCGGTTGCTTCTGCTTTAATGGCTAACATTCACAGCTCCGATTGTCCAACAATAAATCATTTTCACTTGCCACATCTAAAATATTCATTCCATGTTAATCAAGCACTGCTTCCAAAATACAAACACATGCAAAGACACACACACTCAGCGGTGTGTGAGATTAGAGTAGCACCCTGCACGCCTTGTAACCACTTACTAATGATGTAGTGATGCAGCTACCTCTCATTTCTTTTAATACAGCACTCAGACTTGCTAATGCGTGACCAATAGGAAACAATCTTGTGTGCTATGATTGGTGGGAAAGGCCAGATTTGTCTTCCCTATTCTAGGACTGTGAAGTGGTTTGTTTTTATCGAGTTTAAATGACTACTCGTTTTTTAGAAAACCAACACTGTGGGAAAAGGCAAAGTCATTGAAAACATCTTCACTATGCTCGCAGCTCTGTGGGGCTGTACTAAGGCACATCTGTGCTTTGAGCTAAATGCTAACTTCAGCATGCTAACATGCTGATGTTTAGCACGTAGGCTTATATAATGTTTGCCAAGTTCCCATTTTGTCATCATTTTTGCAGTTATTTAGAAATGTTGTAAACATTTGATATTGATATTTCAAAGCTCTCTCCATACTGCCAGGAATAACATCCTGATGAAGAAACACTGAATCCTTTATTTTGATAGCCTAAAAGTAGTCAAAAGGGGACATTATGCTCATTTTCAGGTTGTATTTTGTGTTTCTACCAGAACATGTTTACATGGTTTAATGTTCCCGTACTGTCTGTCTGAATATACCTGTGTTCACCGTCTGTCTGAAACACTTTTTAAACACGTTTTAGTGCCCGTCTCTCTCCTCATACTGTCTCCTTCATATGCAAGTGGTTTTCTCTTTACTTTTCCTCCTAGATCCCAGTTATGACTGGAGCCTTCATGGACTCCTCGCCCAATGACGACTACAGCGGCGAGCACTCGCTCTTTAACTCCTCAGCCAGTGTCCACGCCGCTGCCTCTGCCGCCTCGGTACACGGCCAGCAGGATGAGTCGCAGTCCATGTCCAGCGATGCCATCTGGCTCTGGATCGCCATCATCGCTACCATCGGAAACATTGTTGTGGTTGGCGTTGTCTACGCCTGCACTTTCTGATGAACATATGCTTACAAAGACAATCATGCACACACACACATACTGCTTTCTCCGGATCTCTGGAAACCTGAGCGAGGCCACGCTTTGTCGACAGACACTCTCTCTCTATGTCTCTTTCTCTCTCTCTCCCTCTCACTTGGCTTTTGGAACAGTTTGAGCCCTTAAGGGTGTGGAAGTTGTGACAATGACATATAGACTATTATATTTCTTCATCAGAGGGAAAGGCGGGACTTGGCTGCATTCGTCGGCACCAAGCATTTTTGGATGCTCCAAATGGAAGTTTGAAAAGAAGATTTTGTGTTCGACAGCTCTTTAGTTAAAAACAGAAACATCAGACCTGCACTCTCAACCAAGAATCAAAAGGAACGTGTGTTTTTTTTCTAGCTTAAGTTTGTTTCCATGTTTCTCCTCAGACAACACCCTCACTTATAATGCAGAGATGAGAATGGAGATATGGGGCTTAAGATTCAGGTTGATCCAGGCTATCTTCAACATCCATCAGATAGTTGCTTTGCAATTCAGGGCAGTGCTGTTAAATTATGTGGCTGAACAGAGATGCTGAATGTTGAAACATTTAGAAAGTGCTTGGATTATTTTCATGCAGGCAGCCCTGAGGCCCAGGATGTTAGAGCTCATTTAAGGACTAAATTGTAGATGAAACATGGTGTGGACAATGATCATCAGTGTATATAGTATCTAAACAATTTTACTGACAGGAAACAAAGAACAAACACATTTAAAATCTCATAAAATTGTTTCTGCAATGTTAACTCAATTATACACAATGAATGATGACTTTACGAAAAGGAGTGTAAAACTAAGTCAACATCTTTGAAATGAATGGTCTTATTGTCAAATACTTACAGTAATATTCACTAGGGATTATTAGAAGATCTAATTGTATTGTCATGGTCTGTTCAGTCATGTTTAGATATTATCTACAGATGTTAACGAAATACAATTAAAAGCACAAATTGAATCGCAAGATGACATAGCCGACGTTACTTACTGCATCTAATTATTTTTTGTATTCATTTTCTTAAAGTACAGCTTGTAAAAGTATTTATTATCACTCAGAATTAATACTGTCAAGAGGGAAGGGCAGATGTGGAAAATTGGTAAATGTACATGTTCAAAAATAATTTAACACTAACCAGCTCTGTAGTGAACTTTGTGATAAATGTATGCTAATGTGAGTAGGGAAAGGATGCTTCATTTTTAAATGAAATGTTGTCATGTATCAAGCTGTCCTTATAAATTTCTCACTGTTCAGTAAATCAGCTGTCTCCATGGAAACTAATACTCGGCCTAATTAGGAGCAACAACTTTACTGCAATTTATTCTGCTTATTCTGAGCATTTAATAGTTACTCAAACACAAATAAAAGCACGGAAAACATTGCACTGCATTTACACAAATATTACATCTGGTAACCATTTCATTTTTTGAACTTTGCAAATGATTTGTGCTTTGCTTACACTGTTTTATTTACATTTTTTAAGAAGGCAAGCTATCATAGGATAACTGATAGAGATGTTGTTTTTCCGAATGTAAATTCAAAGTCAGGAAGTAGTTTTATTTTTGACTGACAAATTGTCATAGAGAAATAGAAAGAGAGTGCTGTTTTTTCAGTAAACTTGTATTTCTTCTGGGATTTATGAGATAATATCAATATGCTTTAGATTAAAAGATATGAACTTGTCTTGTAAACACCATACTGTACACGTTCAAATGTTCATACACTGTGAATTAGAATACTAGCTTACTGTATCAACTGTACCAATGTAAGGAGAAATTCAGACACACTCTGTTATTATGAGTATACTACAATGTTTAAAGAAGGACTTTTCAAGCCTGTTATTTTTAATAAATGGTTGATGTAGAAATGTATTCAGACATGTTGTAAACCACGTACACAATGCTCCTTTTGTAAAGACATATGCTACTATTAAAATTTCTGTAATAAGGCTTTTTAGTTTTACTCTGTTGACAAAAAGAGGCACAGAAACAGTTCATCCGGACCATAAGTGCCAGGTGAAGTATGATACACTAGAAACATTGTTGGCTAAATGCACTCTTGCGGCTTTGTGCACAGTGCTTGATCATTTTTTCTCCATCTGAATCACCTGCCGTTGTTCCTGTTGAAGCCAACCCACTGACAAACATCACCAGTCGCTGCTGAGCCATCAGGTGAGATTGATGCTAAGCTTAGATGGCGCCATCTGTCATTTTGACACAAGCACAAGTTGTTTAGAAACCACCTGGATTCGCTCTTCTGTGGCGCTCTGCACCCCTCCATCTCTCTCTGTCTTCATACTCGTTTTACTAAACCAACAGACTGTGCGGGAAGTTAAGGACCTTACAAAAAAATATTCAATATTAAAACAATGCAAGACAGTCTTACCTACTTAAAGAAAGGCAGGTTATTTACAACAACAAAAAAAATCCCTCAGGGCTTTTCTACATAGAGTTTATATCCTGTAGGTTGAAATCCTTATGGCTAAACTAACTTTTACTTGATGAAGCAAGATAACCTTAAAAACAAGACTAAGTTTACAGCCATGCTAGTGGCTCTATGAGGCTGCACTTGCATGCTAACATTTGGTAAGTAGCACTAAACACAAAGTACAGCAGAGGTTGATGGGAACGTCATTATCGCATGTATGTGGTCATTTGATCATATTTTGACTTCCATCCCTTTCAAGTGGGGACGCTGCACGTTCTGAAAATAACTTGACAATGCTTCTTTACTTTTTATGGGTACAGTCAATACATTAATCCTGTAAATTTGTGATCCACTGCTAGCCAAAACTACTGGATCAATGATTAACTAATCTAACCTTTTTATCAGGACTTTGATCCACAGCATCACAGGTGCTTTTATACCTGTATCAATCATATCCAGAATTGCTCACTCGCAGAAGTCAGTGTTTGCAAATCTCTGTTACCCTGGGGAGAAGTAATGTCAGAAAACCTTTAGAGATCACATTCGTAATTCCATAAAAGTGTACTGCTCAACCTTTTTACGCCACCTAACAGAATGAATCAGCTCTTTCGACACTGAAAAGGCAGCTTGGTTTCATAATATGTGGATCAGCTCCCAAATTCACCATGGGCCTCTCTGATCCCCCTCCGCAGAGGAGATAGAGCTGCTAGTTAAGTCGGTTGCACGCGATCTTTGAACAACCTTCACATTGATTCCGCTGCTCGTTGTGCCTTTCTTAGTTATTCGATCGAACGACTCAATTTGGAGGAAGAAAATAAAAGTCTCTGGGGCCTCGTCACAGCCGCCGACTCCTAGAGGCATGGGAGTCTCAAAAAATCCCTCAGGACAAGAAAGATGAAATGGATAACCATTGACCTTGCCTGGGATAATCTATGCTAATGAATGGTAATTATTAGACTTCATTTATATGGTCTGGGCAAGATGAAGCCGGCTTTGCCTGTGCATAATAGATAGTGTCGTTAATTTAAAGCCACGATGAGATTAATCGGTCTGAAAGTATGAGGAGGGGAAAGGAAAGGAAAGGGTGTGAAACAGGAGATTGTAAGGAGAGGTTTTCTCTCTCTTCCTCTGTTGCCCTCGAGTCTCACAGGATGTAACACTTCAGCCCAACTCCTGTCCAGTCGAGAGTGACAGCTCGGTGATGAGGTGCTGGGTATGCTAATATATGCCAAGCCGCTTACACACATCTTGTCAAACTGTCACTTCAGAGACACATGAGAACGTACAGGATGGGTCTATACTTATCCTGTGCCATAACAAAGGCTATACATTACCATCTACAGTATATAATGTTACGTGTCATTTGTGTCACATAAATATGCCCATAAAGCTGCTTTCACATGATCAGCGGTAAAACAGCTCTGCACCGGCTGTGCCGTTGCTTTGGAGAAATGGCCACCGAGGGCTGCGCTCAAAGTTAAAATTATTTCAACTTTCACCTCGATTGCCGCTGACCTTTTGAAGCACAACCAATGAGGTAATGGCTGTATGAAGCGGCACAGGCAAGCAGGGGAGGTAACCATAGAAACAAAACTAACTAGCTGCCTTCACCGCAAGGCTCTGCGCGCAGAGAACATTCCCTGTCATGTGAAGGCAGCTTAACAGCAAATAGTTTTTTGTGACAATTCACTGCAACAGCATAGGAGAAGTAGGAGAGGATGTCTATTACAGCGTGCAAGTGTCTGTGCTCACAGTATGTGTGAGGGGGGGAGTAATACTGGAGCTCTTCAGTATCATCGACACACACTTATCCATCAGTGAAGACAGAATCCTGCAGGAATGAAAAACACAGAGTATTTGTACTCTTAGTTCTTATTTTAAAATGATTTCTAACTGATCATAATAATTAGACCCAACTTTTGGGACAAACCATCACTCAACTATCTCATGAGAGAACTGACACCTAATCATCATTAATTTACTTTATAGCAGTTCTTTGTCTGAATGGTTGATTCAATTTAAATGGATCATTTATTTATTAATAATCAATGACTATATAGTAAAACACAATTGTAGTAAAACAAAATGTCATCATAGGACACATCATAATTGTTGACAAATACTGTATACTAACAAACATTAAAAAATATCCTTATATGTGCGTATAACTACTTTACAGTGTGTTATTCACCAATTTTAAATGTCTATGCAGTTTTTATAAATGCTAAGTTGGCAGGTTAGTAAAGTAAAAAAGTAAATAAAGTTGTTGCTGGAGTTCTGACCTGTCAAGATTATTTCCCTTCTCCATGCACCTTGGAAGTAGGGGATTTAATTTTGGATTGCTACAAACTATATCAACCTTTCTAACATACTATGCTAACGCATTAGCATGGCCATCTGACAGAGCTACCTACAGTGCTGTCCCAGAAGTTGAAAAACTGGACCAAACACTCAAAACGTTGCCGTGGTCTCTTCAGGCTTTAAGATGATTACCTCACCAGATGCATTAGGCACAGAACTATTTTTATATGATGAGGTTTCCAGCAGTGAGGGCATCAAGACATGGGATTGGTTGGGCAGCAGGGACCTGAGGTCAAAGTTTAATGGCTGTCCCCAGGTGAATGAGCTCATGCCAGCAGATCACAATAGATGGAGGATAATGGAGATGCACAAGTTTGCTTCGGGTTAAGTAATTCAGTTATCTAACTCATGGAATTAGGCTAACAGAATCGATAATGGGCTTTTGTTCACCATCTTCCTGTTGAGGTCACTTTCCAAGAATAAGAACGAGTGCTTGTTCCCATAATATCAACAGCCTGCCTCCACTCCACGACATACACTCTGATCAAAAGAGGCAGTGGCATGGCACAAGGTGTCAGAGCATAACATGAATTATGTTGTGTTTGCATCATCTGTAATCGACTCTGACATTGCAATGATATATGTTTTTGATGGTAACTGCTTGAGCGCACAAGATGGAGTTTCCTTCTCCGATCCGATGAGGACATGTGCAACTGACAGCTGTCATCACCCAAACAGAGATTTTTACAGAGATTTTACCAACTGGCATTGTGTGTCTCTCCGTCACACACAGGAGGGAAGAACAGTTGGTGAGAAAATGATTTTAGGTGGGCTGCTACCATGGCAACAGTAGGCTATAATGGATTTGGACAGCACCTTTGGCCTGTGGGAGCCATTTCTGGACCTTGATTTTGTTTGCTTCTGTCTTGGGTTTTCTTCTTTCCACCTTTCTTTGTAACACACAAAGCTAATGATATACCATCTAATGATGCTGCTCATTACAGATGCTTGTCAATACATACAATAACCTCTGATGAAGAGCTCACAGAGCAGCACATTCAGCTCTTACCACGCTTAATTTCTTGAGTCATAATTGAAATAATTGCTTCCCCTGTGATTAAGTAATCTTGTTGCCATTTGTTAGGACACAAGATGCAGGCGAAATGTAAAATAAATGACATGTATTCCTTTCTACCTCCAATCGCATGGGATGGTAAATAGCGAACCAAGTTTTGCAGGAAACATAGTCTTTAATGCAATCCCAAGGGCTCCACCACCCCCTGATGCTGCAGCAGCCTCAGTGACAATGCTTCATTACTGTTACTCCATGATGGGAGCTCCCTGAGTCTCTCTCTCTCTCTCTCTCTCTGGTAGAGAGACAAAGTATCTCTCTCTGCCTGTCATCTCATATGGAAAACATCCTTAGAAAGAGAAGGCAATTCATGAGGAAGCTGTCCGTTGAACAAGATGGATACAGCCCTGCCCACCTGTGCTCTGAGCCACATCTCTAACATATTAAGCGTATTACTGTTACGGTCCGCCCGCCAAGTGCAAATAGCTTGATGCTACAATGGAGTCAGATCTCTGTAACAATGTTGCTGGGTTAGCCTGAAGTCTTATTTCATCCATCTTATTTTCCTACAAACAGATGTCCGCCAGGAGCAGGCTGGGTAATAGAATAGCTTTAGGTCCTAGCTCGTTTAGCTTAGCTTCCATCCTCCTGGGGTGGTCACTCCGCCCTCAGTTGCGTGTGGTCCGTCAGGCTTTGGCTGGATGCTAAGTATATGTTGTGGACGGTGATCGCCTCAAGGTTCGCTGCACTTTATCCAATCTCCACGCTTCCTTCTCCGATGCTGATGAATGTATATTCTGATTTTTCATTTTAGCATGCAAACATTTGCTAACTAGTACTAAACACAAAGTACAGCTGCAACTGGTGGCAATGTCATTAGTTTTGTAGGTATTTGGTCACAAACCAAAGTAATGGACAATTTAAAAAATGTTTTGTATGTACGTTTGTTTGGATAGCACATTTCAACAACAAGGCAATTCCTGTTTATAATATGTTTATTCTATAATAAATAATAAACATAATCTAAAACTGAGGGTTTACCAAATGTATTACAAAATCCCTGAGTGGAACATAAATATCTGTTCCAAATTTCCTGAAAATCCATTGCTGTAGTTTTAGACATTTCACTGAAAATTACAAATGTCTACCTCATGGTGGCGTTCGAATAAAAGTCAGGCAGTCATTAAAGTCATTCGGACTCATGCTCTGTGAACCATGTATGTCTGTAAATGTATGTGCCAATCGATCCATATATTGAGATATTAGCCTGGATAAATAAAAAACTTTGATCTGCTGGTGGCACTGGAGGAAAGATTTGAGGATCACCAAAATCATTAGGATTCATCCTCCGAGCAACATTGATATCCATGTCAAATTTCAGTTAATCCAACCGTGCTGCTGTTTTGACATTTTTACTAAAAGACAAAAATGTGTTAGAAGAAAAAGTCAGGGGGTCACTTATGTTGGTACGACTCATCCTCTAGGAATCATGAAGGGCTATACAAATGTAATGCCAATCCATCAAATATTATCTGCACTGGAAATAAAACCAGCACAGCTGTTCTTCGTGTATACTGCTGGCTACTACGAAACACTTGCAAGTCACAGGCGAACTTCTTCAAACATTAATCATTAGCAGATATGACGTTCGATCTATAAGCAGATTAACATTAAATAATATGTTTCAGAAAGTACCAGAGGATTCCTACGAATAAGACTCCGGTCCCTCAGCAGACCACTGCCCCAGCGCTGTCACTACACTGATTATGATTGGATATCAGCATGCAGAACATGCAGCCTGTCACCATGGAGACTGACATGTATCACTCTAGTTGCCTGACGCACCCATTGGCGGAGACAGTTGAGTCTCACTCACTCAGTTGCTGGCCAAAATTAAAGTGGAAACCACTCCGGGGGCTAATGGGGGATCCATTGAACAGAGACTGAGACAAGCAAAGAGACAGATAGACGGATGATAGACTGACAGGAAATGACAGGATGATTGAGAAGAGCAAAAAAATCAAGAGAATGGGAAAGGAAAGGATCAGGACTAACAGTGGAAACCTCTGTCCATTCCTCTGTGTTGTGATGAATGCGTGACAGGTGTTCTCTCAGAGCAGAGCAGAGATTGATCTATGCTGAACTTTCTCATCTCCAAATCACTCTGAAACATCGGAAAAATGTGCCAGATACCTACCATATTATTTATGATTCATGACACATGTTAGTTCCTTTCTGTGTGACTTAAAGGCAGTGATGTATTGAGGGATTTTCTTAATTAAAAGCAATACCACAGTGTAAAAATATTTAGGACAACGTACAGTCATTGACTATCCCAGAGTTAGCCAAATGTCATCAGCAGTCCCTGTTACACGTAAAGGTCCTTTATTCAAGTGAAGTAAAGTACACAACTATTATAATCAAAACAAAGCATCACAAGTACTGATCATAAAGATTGGCCCATGCCAGTGTCAAACTTATTGTATATTATAAGTGGTTGAAAGTGATCAAGTAAATGTACCCAAGTACTATACTTAAGTACAATTTTGAGGGACTACTCCCTTCTGCTACTTTATACTTCTACTCCACTACAATTCAGAGGAGAATATTGTACTTTAAGTATAAAGTAGCAGACAACTAGTTACAGTACTGTAGGCTACGTGATTAAATGTACTTACTTACTCACTGCTTAAAGTTACAGTGTATTTCATCAGATTTTAGACAGGACAGAAGAGGTTCATTTTTGGTCAGAAATCATCAAATTCACATCCTCACAAACCAAATATTTCAGCAGAATCAGATAAATATAATGTCTGTTGATGGTCACATGGACACGACGTTTGTGTTAAGTATCAATTAATTATTTCCATACATGTTCTAACGTGCACATGTGTTTTCAAAAGAAGAGGAGGGTTGACTGTCCTCTCACTTAGTATTTCTTCTGTTAAAATGGCAAAGCTCAGAACACTTTATATTTCATCCAGTAGAGGGCCCCATATCAATTATTTGTTTCAGATGGTATTCCAAGATGATAAGAGTAAACGGTACACACATTATATACTATAAACTGTAGAATTAAAATCCACTTTATTGGCAAACATGAGGCATTTGACATTTCAGTTCTCAGTTGTTCTAAATATACTCACACTTGCCAAGATAGCATAAAAGTGCCAGTTATGCTGTTATTCGATATAGTATACATGTGTGTTAGGTTGTACAACAGTATGCTCCGACTGTTGTTTTTGTACATAGACTCTGTAGTTTACAAAAAGATCTATTTTATATTCATAAAGTATGTCTGTAAGTACAATAGATCTTTTTTATTTATTTTAGGGTTATTGCACAGACATTGCTCTGTAAAAATAATATGGGTGATTTAACAGTTCACAATGTTCAGTGAGCTGTGTAGCGCCGGCTAGAAGGAACAAGTTGAAGGAAATTGATTATGTGCATGGTGTGAGGTGCCTGTGGAGATTTTTCCCCCAAATAACTCAGCCTATACACCCTTTTATTTTGAAAAAAACATCCAATTCAAATATCATGTTATTCAACTGATATAGTACAAGATATACTATATTTCTATAATAGTTAGATTTTTGTAAGTAATATTTACATGGATAAGAAGCAACTAAATAGCTTAAATGAAGGTTGAAAACCCTATTAACAAAATAGGCCTCAATGTTTTCTAAAAGCTCTCCTTTTTACGTAGAAGGGATGTTTAAGAGAGCAGACACATTAATGATATGCCGTAGCTATCCTCTTTTAGTATCACCATACTGTCAAAAGTAATTCTGTAACACAAGCAGTCATCTCTTGTGTCCCTCTGAGGCAAACATTTGTAGTCTGTCAGTTGGCATCAGAGTAAAAAGACCCAATATTTGACTTTCTACAACAAGACATGTCTGCCTGCCTGCCTGCCTGTCTGTCTGTCTGTCTGTCTGTCTGTCTGTCTGTCTGTCTGTCTGTCTGTCTGTCTGCCTGTCTGTCTGTCTGTCATACCTTGAATGGTGACAAATATTAGAGGCTGACAGCTCTTATAATAAAGTTTCTATTGTGTTATACTTGTGAGTAGTAGTGTGTGTGAAAGCCATTCGCTAAGAAGGTTTTAAAGCCCATAACAACTTGCAGGAATTGGTCTGACGCATAGCACAGATGAGGAACATTCTGTTATTTCTCAACAGCATTTGCAGATGTTGACGAAATGGATGCCCACTTAGAAGTTAGGCAGTTTAATAAAATAGTTTGGAGTCCTTTTTCCACTCTCTACGGTTATGGATGATCAAATATTCATTCCCAATCAAGTAGCTTTCCCCCTTAATCAGTTATTTTCTAAATTACCTTATTAATCTCAAAAGCTCTCAGGTTACTAATTGCATAAAAACATGTTTGTTTCACTATAAATAGAAGATTTCCTGGCATAGCTCAAATGTTTTTTTTATTTGTTCTGACCTTCAAATCACAGAATGCAACTAACAGATGTTTGGATTGTGACCATACACTTTATTTCAAAGAAGAAGAAATAAATACATCAAGTATTTGAAACTAGGGAGAACAATATAAGGGAGAATAAAGATCACTATTTAAAATTTGTCCCAGCCTGTTGCCAAACATTTTTATTGTCTCTGGCTGTATAACATTAAATACAGCAATATTGGGTGGTCTGTGTGTTTTCTGCCAGCAAAATTGGAGGAGTCAGATGGAAAGCATTAGAAGCAGGGGTTAATTTGACTTAGATTTCTGAAGAAATGGCTTATTGTTCCATGGCTTGCTGCATTAGTGGTATCACACAGTGCTCGTCAAAGTTGCACTAGTGTTTTCAGACAAGAGCCGAGGCGGCCTGGGCTACTCCCAGCATCAGACCCTGCGGTTGGTATGATTCCATCTCTTAAGAGGTCTCATTCTCTCTCCATTCAAAGGCCCTGATTGTACCTGACAGCTGTGAAAACAATATCTAAACTACACGAGAGGAACTGTGCCCTGCTGTCTTAAATCAGTGAGGAGTTATGAAAGAGGGAACAGGGGCGGGATCAGCACTTAGTTATAGCTCACAGCCTGGAAAAAAAACGTTAAGCAGACAGGCAGAAGGAGACAGGAAATGAACAGAGTATTTTCGAAGAGCAGCGTGAGACTTGCCGCCCCCTGGTCCAGACATTAGTTATATACCTCATTAAACACCACTGAGACATAACTAACGGCAGCGGACAGAGTTGTAGTATGTTGTCATGATTAGTCAAGGAACTTTCAGTTTGCTATGATAAATTATTTTAGAGTCTACTACGTAACAGTTAATATATTGTAATTTTAGGATTTATAGAGTGTCTCTATAAACATATGAAGGATTGGGCCAAAGTAGATGTTTAAATCACACATATTAGGCTTAAGTTAAGTTAAGTTACAAGGCTCTTAAATCTAATGAATGTTATGTGTGGAGGCATTGTGCTTTATACTTATATATACTATTTATATACATATACTTGTAAGATATCTTTTTACTTTTTACTCATAATTAAGGTTTTCTCAGCTAAGTTTTTGAGATAACCATTGTGTTTGTGGTGCTCATCTCATATATCAAAATGACAGCTTGTCCTTCCAGGAACAATGCATTGGTTAGCCATGATAAACAACTGACAATTCTGTCAGCACTTAAGTCTTTTTTTTTAATGTTTAGTAGTAAATGTTTTCATCTGAAAACAGTTTACAATATAATAGAAGTTTAAGTTAAGTTCTCCACCAGCTTCAGATGACAAACCACTTTTATGAATGTTTTTATTGGAATTGTTTTAGTAATGTTACTGAGAGTGTGACATTAACATGTGTATGAGTTATGTGTTACAGTTATTTATGGGAAGCAAGATTGCAGGTCATTCTGTAAAAACAACAAAATAAATAAAAAAGGACATTTCTTAGGAAGAGAGATTGTATATCTGTAAACTGACCTGACTTGATGTCTTTTTGTGCAATAACATTTTGGGCTCAAACAATTACCAGAAGTGCAGTAATTCTACAAATCAAAATTTGATTAGATAAAATGCCACAAAGACAGCTTTCCAAATCCATTTTGTGGATGTGAGGTATTTCATTGGTTTGGGATATATAACGATGAGGGGAATAGGTTGTGGATCAATTATTTGTCAAACAGGAAATTAGAAGCTCAGATCAAACATTTATCCATGTCCCTAAAGCAACACAAGACTTCTCTTTATCTATAAACACAAAAGAAAGTAGCTTTATTGACTAAAGCTATTCATGCCATTTTGTTCCAATTAAGACATGTACAAATATATGAGCAACCACCCACACATAGAACAATACAGAGACAATAAAGTTCAGAGAGAAAACAATGAACAAAGCAAAGCTTAATCGCAAGCAAGGTGACCTGAGAGGCATGCAGGCCTGACAGGATGTTGGATGAAAGTCAAATATTTTTTTTGAACAAACAAGGGAGAGCCAGTGTTGT
Source organism: Bovichtus diacanthus (assembly GCA_943590825.1). Classification (NCBI taxonomy): domain Eukaryota; kingdom Metazoa; phylum Chordata; class Actinopteri; order Perciformes; family Bovichtidae; genus Bovichtus; species Bovichtus diacanthus. The sequence continues at coordinate 8,726,993 of CALSBV010012130.1, forward strand.
GCTGTCTGCAGTGGCTCTCTTAAGGAGTTGAATTTGTCAGAACAACGAAATGTCGATATTAAAATATTTCTCATGTCAACCCTGACCATTCGAGGACTTCCATTGTTTATAATAAAAGTGTTGCATAAATACTTTTGTTCTGGTTTTTGGATATCCAGTTTCCATCGTAATGCATTTTTGTTCTAAGCAAGGGTCTTGGAAAAAACATTAGCCAACACATTCCATTGTACAGAGACCAAGGTAATACAACATCCATCAAATGAGACATTTCAAGAAAAAAGGGAAGGGCGGACGAGAAATAACGAAACAATATCTTCGTTGCAAGACCAGGAAGTCACTTGACTTTGCTGTTATTAGATTGTATGATAGACAACCTGACCTGTCTTGGGAAACTAATGGTTAGTGAGAGAATGACGCCACACTGGCGCCAGCACCAACTGGATGCTAACTGCTTCGGCCTGGCAAAGGGCTCCCTCCTGCTGGAGATCACTTCAAGATGACCACTCAGGGCCTTTCCCTAGAACATGGTTAAGGGTTCATATGTATTCATAACAGTTACACTTACATTACAGGTCATGCATTTAGTGCACGCTAATCATATGAATATGACACACCAGATCAGTTTTCACACATTATTGGCTGCTTTTAAATCATTTGTCTATTCTAATCAATGCTAACTTGAAAATGGCCTTTGTGTTAAAGTGCATTATCCCTATTTAGCTGCACTGTGAGATCATAATGTCTATCAATTGTCCATGTTGTTCATCCAAATGCTGTCTCTGAGATAAATGAAGATCTTGGTTCTCGGAAACAAGCAGCTAATCTCAGGCTTGATGGTGGAGCCACCAGTTCATCTTCCTGCAATGTTAGTGATGCACACAAACACGGACACAATGTAGAAAAACTGATAATGGTAATTTGTCTAGTATAAATCTTAGTTTAGTAGATTCGAAAGAGATTGGAGGGTCGATGTTGACATCATACAGGGGGAAATGGACCTTGTCCTTATGCCGCAATAGAGCAACAATGACTGCGTCACGTCAAGACGATGCCAAATTGTTTGATTTGCTGTTTTGCACTGTGGAACTATTAAGAACTTTGCTATTTACCCTTTCTACCTATTATTTAACAACTTACCTACAGCAATAAAAGAGCAGACGGAAGACAAGCCTGAACCAGAGACTATGGGAGAGTCAAACCTGTGGAAACAAAATACACTCGTCCTTACGACAAACCTGCAATCTGCAGGTGATCACAAGGTATGCTGCTGAAAAGATGTGTCATGAATGCGTTTAGGCTTGTCACATTACCTTCAACACATTTGAAGATAAGTGTCATAATACACTTCTGAAGCCAATACAATGTTGTACTTCAGACTCCACTAAAACACGAGTTCTCCCTATTGTTAGTTCACTGTAAGTCACTCTAGGTAAGTGCATCTGCTAAATGACAAATGTAAATGTAAACACAATTTAGTGCAGTAAATGGATTCACTTGTCTATAATGCACAGTAAGCAGTGCATAAATATGTTCCTTAAGTTGCTTTAATCAAAGTCCAAGCACACATCTACTGACATTTAACAATAAAGCTAATTTCACACTTTTTTATATTTTGGCTTTAGATTCATACCACTCATCAGTTCAAAGTGCTAATAGATCAGAGCTCATTGCCGCATGCTTTCCCTTTAGATAACAGCTACTGAACTTATTAACGGTTACACCAATAAAGTAGACTTGTAGTCTTACCACAGATTTCTTTGATCAGCTTAATAATGTCTTCTCTCTGAAAAAAACAAGAACATTTATATTGGAAGAAAACCACTATAATCCATTGAATGTTCAAACATTAGTTGATGAACTTACTGTGAGGCCTGGGTCTCCTTTTGCTCCTGGCCTTCCCTGGGATTGGGGAAAAGTTGAAAACAATATTAGTGTTTTAGCCCGGTGCATAGCTTAATCGATGCTATAACATTGTCAGTTGGATTATTTATTTGAGGAAGTGAGGAATGGGATGTGTTTTTCTTACTGCTTCACCAGAGACTCCATCATCTCCCATGTCTCCATTTTTACCTTTCATGCCCCTCTCACCCTGTGATCCACGATCACCCTGTAACATTACAGAGTAATGTCAGAAACCAGTTAATCAGATGTCAATAAAATATTTAAAAGATACATGTATATCCGTCACCTTAGCTCCAGGAAATCCTTCTCCTTGAGGCCCTCTAGGCCCAGTGATACCTTGAGATCCTGGCTCACCCTGAAATTAGATTTATTGAATCACACGGAAGCTTTCCACACTCTCGGTAGATCATAAATTATTGTAATGTTTTGTCCTGGAGCTAGTTTCTCAGGCAGTTTGATTGTTTCATTACCAATTAAGTACATCATATTGCTTCACTCCTACTTGCTATTGAAAAATGTGAATTAATCCTGATTATGGAGAGTTTGGTAAGTGCTTGAAAGATGGCGCTTGTGTGAAACAGGGGTAACATTTACCTTTGGGCCTTGAATACCCTCTCCTGCAGGTCCAGTTGGACCAGAAGGTCCTGGCCTCCCAACATTGCCCTTAAAACAAATCACTTTAAGGTTGAGGAAATAACATTACTATTCTCATAGGTGAATAGTTGGGACATTTATTTTAAATATTTGATAATAATTATTATTTCCCACAAAATATAACAGTTTCTGCTGAAATCCTGAATAACACCTACATATACAAAGACAGACGTCATACTCCCACAACTTCCAGCTCAAGTGGCTGCATACTGAAAAATATTTATACAATCATAAAACATCTAACACACAAATGATGCCGGATCACTAACACATATAAATGGCGTGTATGATGTCACTCAGATGAGGGCAGGGGACAAACAGGAGAAGAGAGCATGGTGCCTGAAGTTGGCTGACATCCTTTTAATTACAGTTTGCTATAAGAGAGCGAGAGAGAGAGAGTCAGACACAGACTGAGAAGTGTAAGAGACAGAACAGTGAAGCCTGGCATCTGGACGTTTCACATCTGGACTTACTCAGGAAGAATGACTCTTCAACCTACAAGGTATTTATATTCATACTATATTGTGAAATATTTATGCATATTTATACAGACATTTGTTCAAATGTATTGACCTGTTCAGATTTATTATATACAAAGATTTGTTGGATAACAAAATATCTTGATACATCATAGTAAACAATACAGTGACATACAGCCAAAACCAACTAGGAGATGAAAACACGGAATTGCACCTACCATTTGAGACATGTCTTTTATCATCTCATCTATTCCTCTAAAGAAGTTTAGTGGTGTATATCGGTGCGCAGTAGCCCACTCTCTTTTGCAGTTGTAGATGTGTGGATTGAATGGAAGTCTGAATGAAAACTACATTGATTGCAATGTATCATATCTGAGCTCAGTTTTGTCCCCAAGTATAAGAATATATACTAAAGAAAACCACACGTTTCAAACCCACATTTGGTTATTATAAAGTGCATTTTGCCCTTTTTCAAACATTGCTTGTGCATGCCACAGAGCTGGTATCTTCTACGTACTGTATAGTAATTAAAACAAACTCTTCCGTTTAATTGACACATTTGATTTAGACCTACACTCTTAGATTGCAGCTCTATTAATTATTGTTTCTTAATACATACAGAAACATTCATTTTAAAAAAAAAACAATTGACTTTGACGTAATGATTTAGTGTAAACAGATTCCCAGACGACTAAGATGATAGCTTATGTTATATTGTGCAGAGCAAAGTCAAATACCCCAGGGAAATTATGATGATCAGATCCAAGCATGTTGTTCATCATTTGAACATGGGGACCACTGTGCTATGTGACTTAGATGCAGGTACAAAGGTAATACTAATTGATTTATGGGTGGAGGCAGGGCTGCTGGTGGTGCATGTAGAGGTTGCAATGCAGTAATAAGTAGTTCCAATAGCAGTTAGAGTGGAGATGGACATTTAAATAGACCGCTCTGTTTTATGATGATGTTGGAAGAGATCAAAGAGCTCAGAGGCTACATTCAAGTTGTTAGGGTAGCTTATGTTATTTTAGTCTACTACAAAGCTCACACGGCTTGAAAGTAATGAAAAGAGCTGTACAAGCCGTGTGTTCATCTCAGCTCCTGTGGAAACATTACTCAGGGGATGACCCTATAATGAACATTTGCCCAAAAACAACACACAGTTGGACCCAGTTGGATTTTGTTATCTTTGGACAGAGCCAGGCTAGGGTGCTGCAGTTATTTCCCACCGTTATCAGTCTAAGTGAGGCTAACCAGCTGCTAGCCCCAGCTACATATTGACTGTACAGTCATGAGATGATTTAATTCTCCCAACTAACTCGAAAACGTTTTTGGGTTATTTTCTCCATAGCATACCAGACTTCAGCGCCACAGCTTTATATGGAGATCAACACAAGACCAATGCCACAGATTGCCCTGATCTGTACGACTGGGAGTGGCTCCACACCAGCCAGCCGGTGTATATCCTGATCATCACTGTGCTGGGAATCATGCTCAACGTGTTTGTTCTGATGGTTTTCTACTTTCACAAGAAGGCCTGCACTGTGGCTGAGATCTTCTTGAGCAACCTGGCAGCTGCTGACCTCATCCTGGTGTCCTGTTTGCCTTTCTGGGCTGTCTATATAGCCAATGGTTTTATTTGGCCTTTTGGTCTGTTCCTGTGCAAAGTCGTCAATCTGGGCATTAAGATGAACGCCTACAGCAGCATCTACTTCCTCGTTCTGGTTAGCATAGATCGCTATATGGCACTTGTGCATACAATGTCCCACGGCAGAATGCGTAGGCCAAAATATGCCAAACTAGGCTGTTTGCTGATGTGGGGTTTCAGCTTGCTCTTGAGTCTCCCCACACTAATTTTTAGGAAAGTGAGATATTTACCTGAGTTTAATGTAAATGCATGCTTTCTGGACTACCCAAACATCAATGCAGAGCTGCTCTTTGATGGGATTTTGATCGTTTTTAGCTTCATCATCCCCATTTCGATTATCTCGTTCTGCACTGTTAAGATTATTCATGCTTTGAAGATCCAGGCGATAGAAAGGTTCAATGCTGAGAAAACGGAGCAGAAGGCCACCACTCTGATGCTGGCAGTCCTCCTGGCATTCCTTATCTGCTGGGTGCCATTCCACGTGGTCACCACACTGGACGTGCTCTTACGGGCTGACATCTTGGGAGGGTGTCACCTGAGGTCTGTCCTAGAGATCTGCAATCAGATCTTCACCTACTTTGCCTTCTTCAACAGTGTTCTCAACCCCATCCTCTACGTCATTGTGGGAAAGAACTTCCGTAAAAAGGTCGGCGAACTTTTCAAGCAGTGGAGAATTAGCAAAACAGCCACCACTGAGTCCTCACGTTCATCAAACCTGTCCGCTACACTGAAGACTTTGGAAGAAAGTACTACTTTCAAAAGCACTGTACCCCTAAAAAAAAGCAGAAAGATGACTGGGTGGACAGTTATTTAATAGTTTTGTAAAAATGTAAGTGATTCCAATGATAAGCTAAATTCATTATTAGATTTTTAGTGGATGTATTTGTAAAGAAATTGGACCCTTCCTCAAAATATGTATACAACGAATACAATACGTATTCTCAAAAAGATCAACCAGCTTTAATTATTTTTAGGAAATGTAGTTAATGTAGTTACAGTGAAGGAAATAATTATTTGATCCCTTGCCGATTTTGTAAGTTTGTCCACTGACAAAGAAATGTACAATCTATAATTTTAATGGTAAGGTTTATTTTAACAGTGAGAGACAGAATATTAAAAAAATCCAGAAAATGACATTATATAAAAGATAGAAATTGATTTGCGTTTGATTGAGTGAAATAGTCAAAGTATTTGATCCCCTACCAACTAGCAAGAATTGTGGTTCCCACAGACCGGTTACATTAGTCCCCCTCGCTCTAAGAAAGTACTCCTAATCTCAACTCGTTACCTGTATAAAAAACACCTGTCCACAGAATCATTCGATCAGATTCCAACCTCTCCACCATGGGCAAGACCAAAGAGCTGTCTAAGGACGTCAGGGACAAGATTGTAGACCTGCACAAGGCTGGAATGGGCTACAAGACCATCGGCAAGCAGCTTGGTGAGAAAGAGACAACTGTTGGTGCAATAATTCCAAAGTGGAAGAAACACAAAATGACCATCAATCGCCATCAGTCTGGGGCTCCACACGAGATTTCGCCTCGTGGGGTATCGATGATCATGAGAAAGGTGAGGGATCAGCCCAGAACCACACGGGAGGAGCTTGTTAATGATCACAAGGCAGCTGGGACCACAGTCACCAAGAAAACTATTGGTAATACACACAACGCAGTAATGGTTTAAAATCCTGCAGCGCATGTACAGGCCCATCTGAAGTTTGCCAATGAACACCTGAATGATTCAGAGGAGGCTTGGGAGAAGGTGATGTGGTCAGATGAGACCAAAATCGAGCTCTTTGGCATCAACTCGACTCGCCGTGTTTGGAGGAAGAGAAATGCTGATTATGACCCCAAGAACACCATCCCCACCGTCAAGCATGGAGGTGGAAACATTATGCTTTGGGGGTGTTTCTCTGCTAAGGGGACAGGACAACTTCACCGCATCGAGGAGAGGATGGACGGGGTCATGTACCATGAAATCTTGGGCGACAACCTCCTTCCCTCAGCCAGGACACTGAAAATGGGTCGTGGATGGGTCTTCCAGCACGACAATGACCCAAAACATACTGCCAAGGCAACAAAGAAGTGGCTCTAGAAGAAGCACATTAGGGTCATGGAGTGGCCTCGCCAGTCTCCAGACCTTAACCCCATAGAAAATCTGTGGAGGGAGCTGAAGCTTCGAGTTGCCAAGCGACAGCCTCGAAACCTTAAGGATTTGGAGAAGATCTGCAAAGAGGAGTGGACCAAAATCCCTCCTGAGATGGGCGCAAACCTGGTGACAAACTACAAGAAACATCTGACCTCTGTGCTTGCCAACAAGAGTTTCTTCAGCAAGTACTAAGTCATGTTTTGCGAGGGGATCAAATGCTTATTGCAAATCAATTTATATCTTTTATATAATGTCATTTTCTGGATTTTTTTAAAAAAAAATTTATATTATGTCTCTCACTGTTAAAATAAACCTATGAAAAAAATTATAGAACGCTCATTTCTTTGTCAGTGGACAAACTTACAAAATCGGCAAGGGATCAAATAATTATTTCCTACACTGTATATGTGTAGCCATACAAGACTTAAATTGATTGTTTTTCTAACTTTATAACAGTTTCAACACATGCATTAAACTACAGCTTGTTACAAACATTTGCAAACATACGTTTCTTGAATGTACAGGTGGTGTGGTATAAATCAGCCTGATTGCTCTAAAAATATTTATTGAAATACAGTTTTCATATTCTGTCTTGTATTACTGATAACTCATTGTAAATAGTACCAGTATTTGTTTTTCTCTAAACATATAACAGGTCAAATAAAACAAGGTTTTACGCATGTCTCATTGAATCTTTATAAAATATTTCAATGTTGAGTTGAGCACAAAAACTAGACAACGTAAGAGAGAATCAGTAACTGCTGTGTTTTCTGGTGTTTTTGACTCATTGTCTGCAGATTTAAAAACAGGATACTGTGAAAGATTTTCCAGTGGTGACACACAAACATGTTCTTTTTTGTTGGCTATATGAACTTCGCTTGTCTCATTTTACTTTTCTCCCCACACCACCATCTAATGGCCCAATGTTGACTCATTGTGGGCTGTGGGCAGGGTACACCCCTAGTTGTCCCGAAAATGAAAGTATGTCGTGCCAAACAGGAAATCTTTGTTAGGAGTCAGTCTTTACCACTATTGCCAGAGCTGGAAATGTTTGTGGAACAAAAATAAACATGCAGGCAGACAAAGTTACCTCAAAATATAAATGAAATGCATGCCAAAACACTGTTTGACCTTGTTCCATGTGTTCTTGTCTGCCTTTCAGGATTATGCTAATCAGCCTAGCTTGCTAAATTCCACCTTCTGGGTGTAATAAAAACGGCATAATGCTCAAATGTTGGGGGGAAAAAAAGGCAATACAGGACGATGACATACTCCTGTCAGTAGCGTACCATGGAAGTTGACAGTATGTCTCCTTTGTAAAGTCGGCCCTCAAATGTCAGTCTGCCCAGAGAAACATCTCGCCAGAGGCCTGAAGTTTAAAAGCTTAGTCCAAAAATCTGTTTATTCTCTTCTGAAAAATTGGAAATTATGCACAATATCTGCTGTATCATCTTAGTTTGTATATCTTTACACAAAATGTGAGCAGAATCAGTTGGACTTAATGTCCATTGTGTGTATGTAATCATACTCTGTGTTTGTAAGTCCATGCAAGTATGAATAACAATCACAGACATATTCCGTACAGTATCTGTTGCTAAGACACTCCTTTTTAACGCCGGCATGTGTGTGCTGTGTGCTCAGACTGATAAACCACCATTAAATCACTAACAGTCCATTAAATTAATTATCCCTTAACAACACATACATTAAACCTGTGTTGACACAGTTAAAAGGTTTTACTGTTATATGTATTCGTATTAGACACACCCTTTTTTTCTAACTCTAAAACCGCTGTTTCTGTACAACAGCTTTTACAGTGATCCACGTTACTTATGGAGAGTGCCGCAAAAGATGAGCTTTTCTGCAACCACACAGATGCATGGGACTGGGTTTACACCATGCAGCCTGCCTATATGTCCATCATCTGCTTCCTTGGAGTGATCGGGAACTCCTTTGTGCTATGTGTGTTCTGTCTCCAGAAGCGACGCAGCACTGTGGCTGATATCTACCTGAGCAACCTGGCAGCAGCTGATCTCCTCATGGTTTCCTGCCTGCCGTTCTGGGTAGCAACCGTAATCAACAAGTTCCACTGGAGGTTTGGGGAGCCCATGTGCCAGCTAATCAACATTATCATTGGGATGAATTATTATTGCAGTGTGCTGTTCCTTACACTTGTGAGCATGGACAGATACCTTGCCCTCACTAGACCCCTAACTCAGGGGAGGGAGAGACGGGCCTTCTGGGCACGTGGGATTTGCTTCAGTATCTGGATTGCTGGGGTCTTGCTCAGCTTCCCTGCTGTCCTCTTCCGCTCCGTCCAGTTTTTCCCTCATCTGGGCATTGACGCGTGCTACCTAGCATATCCTCATGAAGGCTGGAGATTGCGCTACAATATGACTGTCAGCACTGTAGGCTTCCTTATCCCTGTTCCCGTTGTGTCTTTCTGTAGTTATCACATCACTAAAGTCCTTCGGCGCAGCCAGAACATGAGAAAAGGAAGCAAAGGCAGTGTGGAAAGGAAGGCGGCGTACCTCGTTCTTGTCGTTCTGGCTGTGTTCATTCTCTGCTGGCTGCCCTACCAGGTTTTGATCTTCCTGGACACCTTGGATCATTATGAAGTTGTCTCGGGATGTACTTGGGCGTACGTGTTGGACATTGGAAATCAGTTGGCTACTTATCTTGGCTACAGTAACAGCTCATTGAATCCTTTCCTGTACGTGATTGTGGGGAAGCACTTTAAGCAGAGGGCCAGGGAAGTGTTTAGACTGGTGCTGTGCAGGAGGAAAAGGCAGTGGGCGAAGTCCAGTCATTCCAAAGCCAATCTCAACTCAACTAAACAAACTGAGAGTACCAAAATCTAAATCTATTTACACATATAGAAAAAAGTTTGACCAAAAACAGCTGTTAAAGAAATGAGTTTGCAATCATTGCAAATAAAGTAAAACAAAACAAAACAATTATACTGTCAATCATTAACCTATGGCCACTTAAAGGAATAGTTTGACATTTTGAGAAGCACGCTTATTCATTTCTTGCCATGAATTAGATGAGAAGGTTAATGCTACTCTAATGTCTGTAGTCTAAATATGGAGCTACAGCCAGCAATCAATTAGCTTAGCTTAGCATAAAGACTGGAAAGATGGGAAAACAGTAAGACTGGCTGTCATGAGGTGACAGAATGTGCCGACCAGAACCTCTAATTCTCACTAATTAACACATTATCCCTGTTTGTTACTCTGTACAAAAAAACAAGAAATTGTCTGGCTCATAACCCCCCCTTAAAACCAAACTATGTTGTTTTTACACTTTTGCATGAATTAAAGAAATTAGATCATGTGTTGATTACTGATCTTAGAGACCCTGTTTCCAGTCTTTATGCTAAGCTAAGCTAACCAGCTTCGGGGGGCTTTGGCTCAGGGGTAGAGCGGTCATCCACTAGTCAGAAGGTCGGTGCCTCGCTCCGTGGCCTCTGCAGTCAACATATCAAAGTGTCCTTTGGCAAGATACTGAACCCCAAACCTCTGGTGAGTGTGCGTGTAAATGTTTATTGCTCCTGATGAGCAGGTGGCACTTTGTATGGTAGCCTCCGCCACCACATGTGTGTGTGTAAATGTGGGAATGCTGGCTTGTATTGTAAAGCGCTTTGAGTGGTCGCTAAGAGTAGAAAAGTGCTATATAAAAGCAGTCCATTTACTACACTCTTTGTGTGAATTTTTTAAATTATATTTCTGTAAAGAATTTTAGTGAAATGTGAAATGAATTCTAGATGTAAGAGCATAACATTTTTGATAAATAATGTTTGCCATCCTATCTTGACCTTGATTTCATATGATTATTGCTATTGTAAACTGTAGTTTCTTGTTGTTCTTGCTAAACAAAGCCAAGACAGGCTATCTTAACAAAACTTATTTTGTTGTTATCCAAGGCTGTGTACTCTATTTCTATAGCATCTATCAGGAAGCTGAGTTGTTTTTCTAAGAAATTTGAGTTTGTTTTCTTGAGCAAACACATGTTGGAAATGGCTCTTACTCCAAATAATGCAAAAAAATATTTGAAGTGATAACTCCATGATGTGTATGTACTATCCTGCCACTGTACTGTATGTTAAGAGTTAAATAGATTTTTTTCTTCTGCGCTATCGATATAATAAACAATGGAGTGAACCATATATCGACCACAAAGCATTTGAATTCCAGAAGATAGTGTTCACTAGGGCTTTAAAAAAGATCATTTAAACATTTTTCAAGATAATTTAACAATGTATGAGTGTTTCTTGTTTTCAATAAAGTATCTTCTTTAACTATTACAAGCATGGAGTGTCTTTGTTTTGATAAATAATTGTTTTTCTACAATGACAATGAGCCAGATTTCCTTTCAGAATGACTTAATGGACCGCATGGATCAAGTGTGCTCTCATCATTTTGACCATAAAAGGGATGGTGCAGCCTCATGCTCATTTGTAGATAATAATTCCCATGTCATACTGACAAAAAACATTGTTTATATTTTGTATTCTGTCCAATTTGATTGTTATTTGGTTTTAAGCCATATCAAGGTGTTATTGTTGCCATTTCATCAGATTGAGTTTAGCGTGAAATTTGGAATAGATTAGGACTGGATCACATATAGATACAATGATGCATACAGATATGGATAAATACTGTATTTATTATTTAGGCAAACATTTATAATCTGTAGATAAACAGTAATGCACATCAAAAGAAAAGCAAATTATTAATATATCAATGTGAAAGCATACGCAGAGGTACTACGGACAGTATAAACAGGCAATAATCTGTTAATCACATGGATGAGTATTTCTATCAACTGCATGTCATTTTCCCTTTGGAATGTTGTTATGATTGCATGAATGAATGAAACACTTTGAATGAGTATCACATAGTTAATAATTCTACTTTTCAAGTAATAAATTCCTTTAAACTAACTTTCTAACTTCTTTAATAGTCTGCAGCAGTGCGGATGAAGTTGAACACATTTAGTGTGCTGCAGTTTCAGCTGTGTCTGCACCAAATTTTGACTGTCTCATAAACAAGTTGATGCATTGAAGAGTGTGAAGAATGCAACTATAAACATTACATCGTAGCAGATCCCTCCTCTGACGAGCTGTGTACTCTCACTGAGATCCCAGTGTACACACATGAGCCCTGTTCCAGACTTGTCTGCTATCATTGGCATTTTGACCATCAGAGGAACATTTTCATGAAACGCACGGTAAAAACTTTTCATGTTTCACCCTATTTTTTGTTTTGAGCATTGAAGTCTGTACTTTAAAAATGCTAAGAGGTCTTAACACTAGCTTGACAAGAAATACTGTAGTCAGTTGTTTAGCCTTTTTAAAAGCACAAAATGATTTAAGCTACAGCATGGAAATACATTTTGATTAAGTTATGTTAGCGAATATTTTGAGTTTTATTAAACTAAAGGAAAGTTAATCAACTTGTTAATTTGTGGCTGCTTGTTTTTTCTTGGCACTAAAGCCGCCTAAATGTGAATAAACATGTCATTATGTTGGCCATATTTTTATCATGTTTTCTTTATTTTTATTGAACCTAACATATCATTTTTTCATCTGTGATGCAGTAGTTGTCACACAGCATCATGTGTTTTATATCAAATAATAAGATTTTACTGATGAGTAAAGTCTAATTATTTTGTTTCCTAGCCCATGGAGCTAATTACGCTTGTATCTGTGACAACCCCGTGGTCTGAAAACAGCAGTGCGTCCCTGCCTTCCACTCCATCAGAGTCTCCCATCTCTGCAGAATGGGAGCTGGTTTACACCATTATTCCCCCGTACCTCTTCACCTTATCCCTGTTTGGCCTTCTTTTTAACGGCTTTGTCCTGGGTGTGTTTTTGGCCCACAAAGATCGACTGACTACAGCAGAGATCTACCTGAGCAACCTGGCGCTGGCTGACTTTATTCTCCTGTGTGGCCTCCCCTTCTGGGCGATGAACATTCTCAACGACTTTAACTGGCCGTACGGAGATGCCTTATGCAAACTGGTCAACTCCATCATCATCATCAATTTCTACACTAGCATCTTCACCCTGGTCATGATTAGTGTTGACCGCTACCTGGCACTTGTGAAGACCATGAAGGCCAGGTGGCTGAGACGGAGACTTTATGCCAGGCTGATCTGCGTCATCCTGTGGATATTAGCGGCCACACTGAGCACGCCAACCATGGTTCACAGAAAGGTGAAGTTCATCAAGGAGTTCGACACAATGTCCTGTGTACTGGATTATAATCACGACAGCTCTTGGAAGTTGGCCCATCAGATCCTAATGAATGTGGTGGGCTTTGTCCTGCCTGTTCTGGTCATTGTTTTCAGCAGCGGGAACATAATTAAGGTTTTAGTTAAGAGGAATGAGAATGTTGCTTTCAATGACATCAATGACACAAAGGCCACAGTACTTGTGTATGCTGTCACATTACTATTCCTACTGTGTTGGGGTCCCTTCCAGGTCTTCACCTTCATCGACACACTCTGTGATGTCCAAGCGCTGGATGAGAAGCTGTGGTTCCACACTCTCGATATAGGAGGGCAGGTTTCAGTGTATCTGGCCTTTCTCAACAGCGCCCTGAACCCACTGCTGTATGTCTTCTCAGGGCAGTACTTTAGGAGGAAAGTTAGTGCCATCTACAGTAGGACTGCACATTACCGCAGAGGATCAGATATGACAACATATCAACGCTCTGTTGTGTCCACTTACATTAACAGAACAGAGCAAATAAAGCCTGTGGTCATTTTTAATACATAGAATCCGATGTGACAAGACATCCTCCACTTCTGCAGCTGATTATGGAAAAACCTATGCAATATACAGGAAATTTGTCTCAAGTTGTTATTTCATGAAACAATAATATTGCTGTTATATGGTTTAACAGCACTATTGGAGTTTGTTTGCAGAAGTAATGGACATAAAAAGAGATGACTGTAATTTGCAGAATAAATAGAAACAGTTTTTATGTTTACAGTCTCCATAAAGACACTTATGCCTTGCTCTGCAGACACGCAGTGTGTGTCTGAAACTGTTTCATTGAACTGACTCCACAAAGCAGTTTACACTCTGCAGGCTAAAGAGAATGGCCACCAATGTACTTTGTGTTCATTCACATTCATCATTTCCCTTGTACAGTATAACTTAACATGTAATCAAAACATTTATTCAGTAGTAACATACACAGTTTGGCACGTTTCTCTTTAGTATAAACACTTCTAACTTCAGCAATTTTTGTGTATTGCTGGAATAATGTGTGTAATCAACTCAATTAAACAACTGAAGTACTGTAATAAACAATAATAACATGAATGCAAAGACATGACGTAAGGCATAACCTGTTGTAAACTCATAATCATCACAATAAACAATTTATTGAGTCAAAACCAGTCTGCAGCTGTATCCAACTTGATGAATGTACTTACTCAAATTATTGCAGTTAAGCAGCATTTTATGTAATTTTGAGTATTGCTATTTTTAACACCTTTGATTGTAAACATTATACAATTTAAATCTAGCAGGCCCTCTATAAGCATCTTATTGAGGAACTGCGCATTTTATCTTGCAAGAGTGTCAAAGTGAAAATGAAAATACTACAAAATTATTCTCAACTGTGATGTCTTTCTATGGCAAGTATCCATGGATTATTATGCCGTGAGGGTGTGGCAGACTGAACGTGGATATCTGAAGCTCTCTAGTGGACAGTTATGGAAGTGCAGTAAACTGT
>CALSBV010012130.1:8741584-8759550 GCA_943590825.1 Bovichtus diacanthus
ATAAGCACATATTGTTTTATGACATAACGTGTGGTGTTTCATTTACAGCAATTAAACCTCACACAGAAATACATTGACGTCCTATCTTTAAATACTTTAACAACATGATCCATCTAAGAGGTGGTCTGTGGTCGTCTTTCTGGTTTGAACGTAACACATTAATGTACACATTGACCATATGTATCTTTTTCATACAAGATTAACCTTGTGGGCACCAGCTTTACAGTATGTCCCCAGATCGGAGGTGAGTCCTTATAATGTACTCTAAATGTGCAGTTTTTTATTTTGATATATAATATGACAACCTCAGAGGTGCAAGAGTTTGCATCTCACACGTTCTCCAGTATGTGACAATTTTCCTTCATAACAACAAAGGCAGGCAAGGAGTGGTGTCCTTCCATGTGAGTCCTTGTCCTGCCTCTTTCTTCCATCCATACATTCATCCGTGTCAGATAATATGCCTTACCTAACACTAAATAGCCTGCATCAGCAGAATCTGGAGGCTATTAAGCCCATCTGAACACACATCTTCACCTCTCACCTTCCACTGTCCTTGACTCTGCAATAGACAGCCTTCTTTATCTGTAAAGTACAGGTGTATGTGGAGATGGAGTTAACTGAGAATAAATGGGCTTTGTCAGTGAATCCCAGCTTCTCTGTGTGCAGAGTTTCAGCAGTGGCTCGTGTATGAGAGTATGCTCCCTCTCAGGCATGATAAATGAATGGTGATCTGCACTCACATGTAATAAAACATGATCCTTGTTGGAATAAAAAGGTAGAGTGCAAAGTGAGCTGCAGTTCTAGTTGATTCTGTGTTCAAAGTCAAAGTGTTGTGGGGACAAAACATCAATGGTGAATCTAATGTTTTGACCAGATTACTCCTGGTATCTTGTCATTGAAAAGATGCAACTCATGTAACAAGCCTTTGACAATGTGGTTGAAAGAGAACAAACTGGTCTTGAATCAGGATGCACAGCCACATTTTGGCCAATCTTAGCCCCGGCAACAGAGCGGTGTTGGGTGTTGGCAGGCAGGCTGTGGGGGTATTTAGGGTAATGTACACAGACATGTGCAGCAGAGAAATCTGAACCAAATACACAGATCTGCTAAAGAAGGAAACAGATGGATAAATATAGCAGTGTAAAGTTGTGTAGTATCAATATCACATAAGCCATTTGTAATGTAAACTAAGAATATAATCAATGTAGTTTTACCACAGTGGTTTTAATGTAGTTTATACAACTGGATTTGCTGCAGTAAAAATATAACTGTAATAGGTCCATCCTCATTGACACATTAGCTTGAATAGTTTTACTTTCTTTAATGCTGCCACTCATTTTCATGCTATTTTGTCTATTTAAATGATTCATTATTTAGTTTAATCTAAAACCATTAATAAATCCCCAGACCCCAGCTATCTCCCAATCTATAATCCAAACTTTCTCACTGTCCCTCACTGGTTTTTGTCCCACTTACCAGATGTGCAATTTGTATTAGATTATTAGTTTCTGTAACATAATGCTGGAAAAGTGAGCATTTTATTTTTCGACATAGGCATCAAGTCATATTCAAGACTAACCGGAAGGACTTGCAAGAACATTAGTCGCATTGATTTTCAATAAAATAATTTAAATGATCACTACAAGCTGGATTACTTTTTTTTTTTATTCCCAACAACAAAAATTAACAGATGACTATACTGTGTGTACAAATGTATCATCAATATTAATCACAATTAATCAAACATTCTGGCAGAATTCTAGACAATTGTAAACGTTATGGTAAATGCTTCCATTCTTAATTGTCTCTTTGATTTTAGTATTTTTCTATCTGTGCATCTGATTTTGTGTTGCTTTGTACAAAACTTTTAATGTTGCCGTTTGTCCAGGTCTCCCTTGGAAAAGACATTTCCAACGTCAATGGGACGCACCTGGTTAAATAAAATAAATTAAAATACAGAAAGGTTCTAATTATTTGGTCCCCCTGAGAGATTTCCCTCAAGAGTTTGCCATGATTCTTCATAAATCTACTGTAAATACAAAGCTAATGCTCGTGTCAGCCGCAGGCAATTGGGGTAGCCCTGTAATTGACACAGGTGCAGTCAAGCAGGCAGGTGTGTACATAATTAGGTTAATTCTAACAAGGTATCAATATCTTTAAGGTTAGCAAGTCCATCATAAAAAAACTTTCATTCGATGAATAAAGCAGGCCTGTTTGTACAAGATAGAAGTATGCACCTGAAAATTAGCATAACATGTCCCCTTTAAAGTATTTTTTTTTTTTTCATTTTGTGAAAGTATTGTTACATTTAGACCAAATACAAAAACTTAACAGGACATCTGATTTTTTTTTTTTTTAAGTTTTTGAGTATTGTAAAAACAAGTAACAAATTAACAGTGGCAGTGCTGAAGCAACCAAAAAAGACAAACCTGAAGAGCTGGAAGAGGCTTTTATCAGCTCCTGTGGTGCAGATCAGGTGTAACCAATATGACCGATTGCGTATCAAATTAACCCTATGCCTGATGGAAAGGGCCAATTGGTTGTCTTCTTGAATGCCTTGCTGTTTTTTTTTTATAAATCTTATATACCTATACCCCTTTGATCCTTTGTCTTTAGTGATTTTGTTTTTACAAGAAGCACTTGTCAGTCCACTTTAAATGTGGGTAAATCTGCAAAAATCTGCATTTAAGGTAATTGATTGTTGAAAATGTTTAAAATGTAAAAACCCACTTCACCAACAGGAAGCGGAATTAACTTGAAACTACCTTTTATTTAATTTTTTCATTATAGTTTTGTTAAAAAGGGACAATGTGTAGTACCTGGCACCATGTTCCAAGGACATCATTTCACTTCTACTATCCATACAATCTAATACAATCCATACCATACAATCTAAATCTTAACAGAACGGGCTGGGGCTAGCTGGTTAGCATGCTCATTTCAGCATATCTCTGTAACACAAAACATAGACATCTTTGGGATATCGCATTACACCTTTAATGCTCCCTTTTGCCGGTATGCTCCATGAGCCATGACCAAAACACAGGTAGGGAACAGATGGCGTTGCTGAAGTCATAGGGTTGCTACTCTACCTCTTTAAGGCGTTTGTGATTTTTGGCATTTTGATGATTACCTAAAATAGCAACAATACAGTCCTTCAATTTGAATTTTGGAGAAGGTAAATCCCACCCACAGCTTCGATGAGTTACGTTACTTTGCAGGTCAGCAAGGTGGAATTCTGTATAAGAGATCCTAGATATCCTAGTTAAACTAACAACAGGGAGCCAAGTCCAATTTCTGTCTGAGCAGCTGTAGTTTTGGGTGCGTAATTGCCTGTTACTTGAAAGCTTTATGCATGACTAGAGATGTACGAACATAGAGAATGAGTTAGTTCCCGCAGAGGCCTTCCTTGCGGGTGATTCATGGCCAGTAAACATGTTTAAAGAGAAGTGAAAGTGGGCAGGATTCACTATTACAATCCCTCTACTTGATCTATTTGTAACCTGGAGTGAATTTGTTTTGTGCTCTTCATCACACACAAGTGATTTTTCTGTTGTACCTGTGGCTGCCTTCTCTGAAATTCTTTTTATTTAAGAGCACTTGTAGACCTGGTGAGATTAAGATGTGTGCTCATGCATGCAGGGCCATCCTCTCTGGGTGAGACACAAAAGCTATTTTTTCTCAAACACACAGCTCTTTTAATGGCTCTCTAAGAGCTGTAAAGCTACACCATTGATAGTTTACATCAGTAAATGTTTCTTTAACTGTCAGTATGCCAGACTAAAACTGGAGCAATAAAACGTTATTTGGCATCAGAAGTTGTCAGACGTCTAGCAAAGTGTCATGATTTATGGAGGCCAGATGGATGAAATTACTTTGGGAAACTATTAAATGAATAAAGTTTTCTTTATATTGCATACAAACATCAATCTTGTTAAAACCTGATTAATCTGCATGTGCAAGTTTTAATTTAAACCTAAAACTGCATGTGTCAATGAGACATATGCCGTCTTCTTCCTTCTCAGCCTTCATTGTGACCAGTCATAAAATGAGGCCTTTGGATGCAATCACAGTTCCTTTCTCCCCCTGCTGGTTGTAAAATAACACAGTGGATAGATGCAAGGTTCAACACTAAACGCACAGAGAGCTGCCTCCTCCTGCTCCACCACACTGATGCCAACCTCTTGTCTCCACCACTCAGGACCGAGGACCGGACGTGAGGCGACAGAGCATTCTCCATAGCTGCCCCCTCCCTCTGGAACTCTCTCCCCAAACACATTCGAGACTGCCCCAATCCATTTTAGAAATAACCTTTTTCAAACTGCTTTTAATATATGATTAATGTTGTGTTATACATCTTTAGTTCTTATGTTAAGTGCCCCACCCACTCACTCAAGGGTGAAAATGTTAAATCACAGTTAATGAATATATAAGTATGTAACCCTCTTAACCAATCATTCACATTCATGTAACGTTTCTATTGTTTTGATTGAAACGCGTTATAGAGTCAAAATGTACTTTTACTTTTCCGACACTGCACCTGAAAATGTCCTCCTAAACTAAAACGCGACATCATACTCACTTCAGCTCATTGGTTGATTCACCAGAAACATGGCATCATATGATTCAATGTGGGAAAAAAAATGTTCACAACAATTCTAACTTGGAGGGTGTGAGGGTCAAAAAAAAACTTTTTATTACCTCATAGCAACGATATGCAGTAGACGTACCAGTTAATTAGGTACACCTGTGGTTTGTAGTAGATGTGCCAGTTAATTAGGTACACCTGTGCTTTGCAGTAGATGTACCAGTTAATTAGGTACACCTGTGCTTTGCAGTAGATGTGCCATTTAATTAGGTACACCTGTGGTTTGCAGTAGATGTGCCAGTTAATTAGGTACACCTGTGCAATCAAATGCAACAGCTTTTTCAGTTTTAACTGTCACTGTGTTAGTGAGGTGTTGATTTCTTTTGAATTTGTATTCAGTTGTGGTGTGGTATGGGATTGCATTATATTTGAAACATGTTTTCCATCCCCATTTGCTATAAATACTGCACATTGGAGGCAGATACTTTAAATGATAGTTATTTTTGGAAACACAAACAAATCTTAATTTTCATCCATGTATAATACTTCAGTTGTGTATGTGAATATTGTACATTTTGTGGTAAATACATTTTTGCGCTTGATTCTTGATGGGCGTGTTGGTCATGAGATTTCTGTTTCCTGCTGTGTAGTAATACACTCTTGCATATTGATGTCTCTGATTGACTGTATAAGAACACAAGTAAATAGACCAGTGAACAACACGCATAAATGGAAAAAACTAGTTGATTCATTATGTGTGGGGGAGAAACTGAGGTAAAGATAGAGGAGCAGAAAGATAATGAGAGAGACAGGGGGGAGGGTGCGGTCACTTCCACCTTGAACGGAAAACCTCCACACACACACCGTTTCTATTAAATGCAATTTATGGCTCTGCCTTTACGCCTTTACTGACCTGTCGCCCTGATTAGTTTATTTTGTGGTGCTGTCAGCTGGCTCTTTTTTTCCTGGGTGCCTGTACACACTTTGACAAATATGACTTGCTCCGAGCTGTAGACATGCACGGATGGAGACCTTGGGCTCCAGCATCCTGCAATACACTAGTCAGTTACATAATAATGAATTCTGCCATTGAATTACCCAAATGCTGCAGACAGGCAAATTCATATCATTTACATCTTTTTCTTTTTTTTTAAATGGTTAGGTTAAATTGTGAGATGAATGAAAAAAGGAAAGGGATAAAAATGTACTTTGAGTGTGCAGAGTAGCGATGCTTTGTTGACATGTTGTTTGAATAAAATCAGTAAATTGAGACCATTTGTAATGTATGTTTGTGTGATTTTCTTTCTTTCTCAACATGGTAAAAAAAGTATTTGAATAATACATTTAATAGATGTACAACTTGAGATTATTAAATAATTCAATATCTAATACTAGTACTAGTAGAGCACATAGTAGCATTTAGTATATTTTAATAATGTTTGAATAATGAAATTGAACTGCTTAACCTAAAGAATATTTTCACATTTGTCTACAAGGTTTTACAGTAAAGTATTTCACTGGAATTGAATTACATTATGCTAGAGGTCATATTTAACTTTTAAAATAAAAAATGTAAATCCTCACATTAGGTGCCAGTAGAAACCCCATCTATCATAAATGTCCTCATGCAGCTGAATGGAAAGCAAAAAGTAACACAGGTAACCGGTGCCCAATAACAGCAAGTTGCGCTCTGGCCACATATGCACCAGTGTCTTTAATTCTATCATTTATTCCATCTAGCCAGCAAAATAGTAGTGTATTGTATAGCTTCTAGGCAGTTCATGAGCTCAGTGAGAGCCTATAACATGAGTTTTAGTCTGAAATGCTGTTGCTACTAATGTACCTTCATCCTTTATGAGACATGTATATGCTTCACAAACACTAGGCCTTTTTCAGGAGAGACATTTTAACATGTCACAGTGATAAAAGCAAGTTGATGAAAAATAAAATGAATGATTGCCAAATCCCATTTAGCTGCTTCAGTTTCAGGGTCCTGGCATTGTGCACTCTGGCTCACTGTCACACTGTCATGGTTCACTGGTGACTTTAATAGAACAAAGCCATCATTAATGTTGTTAGTAACACCTACGCTTTTTCTAGTCGAACAAGTCATATTGTCCGACGTGAAAAAGGCGCAATATATATAACACATCAGTGGGTAGCAATGCCCCTAGAAAAGCAATGATTTCTACTATGCCATGCAACACCACCAGCATATATTCAAATATTATGCTAATGCTGTTATTAGTATAGCAATTACCACCTTTTGAAATGACTTGTGTCATGTTTATTATCTGGAAAAAGGCACTCACTACATTTAATGTGATCTGTTCATAAAATAAACGGTACACAACAAACTTGTCACAGGTCATGGTCAATGTAAAAGGTTAATGAAATCAGATAAACAGGTTACAAGTACAACCAGTGCGTCTGTGTGTGATTCGCCTTTAGAAATGCATGCAATGCTCGCTTGTCATACATTAAATCATTCTGTAAAATTTAAAGAAGGCGTCGGGTAGTAGTGTCAGTGCCTGTTCGTAAAAGGCAAATATAAAATGGTGATGTGTCAAACATTTCAGTGAGTAAACCTCTAGAAACTACAGGAATACACATTTCAGTGTGAAGAAGATTGAAGCCACAATGTTTGGCCTTGTTTTAGAAAAGAAATAGGAAAAAAAGAAACATGATTTGTTCATATTTTACAGTTCTATGGAAAATTCAACTCAAGTGCTTGGCTGGTATAAAATGGAGTAAACAAAGATTCAAACATGCTTGATGAGTAAAAAAAAATCAACAGCATCACATTCATTAATTAAAAAGTCATTAAAGTATTCTGAAGACATTTGTGATAAAAGTAAATGTCATATAAGAAAAAAGTGTTTTCAACATGGCTGACAATCTCATGGCCAAAGGTGATGAAATGTGTCTGTCAGGTGAATTCCAGCTCTGTGTTTATCCACGATGGTGGCAACCATTACTGAAGTACATGTTTGTTTGTTTTTACAAAATATGAAAGAAAGCAGTACATTTCAATTTATCAAAACAAAAAGAAGCATTATTACAGCTGTCTTTTCAAGCTTTCAAGTAAGTCAATTGTCTGCGATGGTTGTGATTTAATAACCATGCAAAATTAAGGTGAATAGTTTGTTTTTAGGAGCTCTTAGTATGCAGTATTTTACACCCTAAGGCTGCATTTTCAAAGTCATTTGAAGGAATAATTGTACATGTCAGGTAAGCAAATGTCTGTATTGTCTATTGATCCAGCAGAAACACAACGTCCCACCCTCCATTCTTTTACCATTGTAGTCTTTTAGCAGCTAAGCTAAAAAAAAAAAAAAGAAATAGCCACCACAGCATGAGATGACAAAGCGGAGATCGATAATGCTTCTAAAGATGGATGACATGGAGCTAGCTCTCTGGATGTCGTGCCCACATTGTTAAAAACAAGATTCAGCATTAACAGACAGCTGTTGCCCAGGGGTCTCGGAAGAGTTGTCAAGGCAGAAAGACCTCGAAGCTGGAAAGATAGCTCTTAAGTAGCCCATTCTACAGTAACATACGATATGAGGTATTTTAACTATAGCCTCTTCTGTCGCTTCAATTTTTTTTGACACATTTTCTTCCCATGGCTATGGCACAATGACTGAATTTCCTGGGAGCAGTTATGATCTAAGCATAGGAAACAGAAAGGCACATTTATTGACATCTCAAAGGACCATGCACTCTGTATGTTTCACTCTCTCTCTCTCTCTCTCTCTCTCTCTCTCTCTCTCTCTCTCTCTCTGTCTCTGAAGCACTCATCCATTCAATGCCTAGTCGTTCTCTCCATCTTTGGCCTCCACTGGTGTGAACCCATTCAACTTGCTGCGCTCCCTTGCGTACTGTGACAGGTTTGTCAGACTGGTGTTTCCCTCTTTTCTTTCTCCGTTTTCGTCATCCGGCTCCACATCTTCTTCTTCTTCTTCCGTCCTCTCCTCACCCAGCATGGCACTGCCATTGTTTATGCCTAAGCTCGCCCGTTGCACATCTTCATTAATGTTCCTCCGCAGCTCCCGGTTCTTGTTGCGTCTGGCCAGCTTGGTGAGGGATCCGAAGCGCAAGTTGGAGAGATTCTCCTCCGAGGAAGACGCTGTCTGTGGTATTTGCTCACTCGCTTGATGGTCATACGGCTCACAGGCCCCCTTCAGCCTCAGGTTGTTGAGCTTGGTATCGATGCTCTCCTGGGAGGAAGTCTTGAAGCGGCCAGCATCCAGGCTGGCGAACAAGGCCCGCTTCTCTGGAGACAACATGTCCAGGGAGAGAGCTCGCTGCTCCAGGCCAAGCTGTCGACGCTCCATGCTGCGGATGGTGGCGGCCCGCTGGAGCTTGTCATGGATCTCAACACTCAGGCGCCGGCGCGTTTCACGGAACTCAGCCCGAACATTTGCCTTCCATTCAGCTGCATGAGCTTTAAACTCCCCGACCTGTGACGACAGTGAGGTAAGACAAAGATCAGGAACAGATTTGGAAAGCCCATGGGGTGTAATCTGCAGCAGCAAGATTGTCATTATATTACTATTCTTTCATAAAGGCCCTGAAAACTAATTTCTCATTCAGCTTCCTCAAATTAGTGTGGGGTCCTAAATTATATCAAAATCTTCTGCCAAAGTTGGAACAGTTTTGGTTATTTATTTCACTTTAAAATTAACTAAAAAAACTACATGAAACTTGAAGCTTTTGACAACTACAACCTAGTCTATTCAGTCCTGCACTGAATCCCTATGCATATATATTCTTCTGTCTGGACTTATAGGTAAAAGAGCGTCACATCTTGAACATCTCAATAACCTCAAGAACAATAGCAGCCTGTTACAGAACATTTTGACAAGGTCTAAGCAGAAATGAATAGGCAAAATAAGAGTGCAGGCAGAAGAGGCAAAGGAGACAGTAGCTGAGTGTCCTTTGATTTTCTATTTCATTTTCTATTTCTATAATTTCATAAACCTCACCTCTTCTTTGGTCTTTTTAGACAGCACTCGAAGCCAGTCTCCAATCATGCTGAGGACGGCGGCAAAGTACGCCAAACCCACCAAGATCCAGAACCACACCAGAGGTTTGTACCACTTCATATAGTCGATTCTAGTGTCACCACCTGGAGGGGAAGGAAAAATACCAAATATAAGTCATGATAGTTCCATAAAACAGTAATCTACACCGTGACAGAAACAACTAGAGCTGCAATGATTAGTTGAGTAAACGATGGTTCAACAAAAAAAAAATCGCCAACTATTTTGATAAACGATTCATCGTTTCAGTAATTTTTCATGCAAAAATGTTAGAAAATGCTGTTTGTAGCCTCTTAGATGTGGAGATGTTTTGCTTTTCTCTGTTTTATATCATATTAAACTGAATATCTTTGGGTTTTGGACTGACAGAACAAGACATTTAAAAGATATCACCTTGCTCATATTTCAGTATTTTCTGACATTTTATAGACAAATTGATTAATCTAGGAAATAATTGGCAGATAAATCGATAATGAAAATAATCGTTAGTTGCAGCCCTAGAAATAACTACACGTCACATAATCTACCTGCCACAAAGTCTCCTATTCCCACTGTGGTGAGTGTGATCACAACAAAGTAGATGGCCTCTAGTGTGGTCCAGCCCTCGATGTGCTTAAAGACGACAGCAGGGATTGTGACGAAGACAATGCAGCCAGCCAGGATGAACAGAATGGTGGACGTCACTCTGATCTTAGTCTGGCTGATCTGTTTGTGTTTTTGCTGAGAAAACCAAGCAGGAGATGCTATTAGCACAATAAAAGCAATTCAAAAAGATCTAAGGGTGAAACAAACTTGAAATGTGTAAACATCTCGTTGAAAAATTTGGCAAATGTGAATAAAAAATAACCAAAACTTTCAACTCACTCGAAATATCTTCTCAACTCTCAAGATGCTTTTCACAAAGATGGTCCCCAGCTGGTCTCCAATCCCCGCCAACAAAAAGCCAAAGAGAGGGATGCCAAATATGGCATAAAGGATGCAAAAGATCTTCCCGCCCTCCGTGCTTGGAGCTATGTTTCCATAACCTGTCACAAACAATGAAAACACGAGGAGAAGGGGAGAAGAAAAAGTTAGAATAAGGAAACATGGCCAAGAAGACGTGGTGAGGAGGAGGCGGAGGAGGAGGAGTGTTAAGATGAGAAGCAGAACAAGACAATCAAGACTTTCTAAAGCAACATAATCAATTGAAGCCCATATGTAATAGTCCCGTTGCAAGAGACAATAATTAGGTTTCCCATAGAGATATTGCATTAAGTATGGCCCTGCATTGACAAAGATACAATGAAGAAGCCAGGAAGACATATCAAGGACAGTTTTATCATGACTATTTTGAATACAATTTCATTTTAACTCAGTCGAGCAGAATAAATATGTTTTGTATTTGTAATTTATGTAATTTGGAGCTGGACTCCTTGTATTCCACCTTCTGATATTTCAAAATATTATATCTGGAAGTAAAAGAAGCCACTGAAAGCCTGTACAAGAGGTCGGGGACATTGTTTATTTTTTTTACCAGTCACTTGAAATAAAGGAACATTCAGCTAATAGAGAGAGCATGGAAACTTTAATGCATCAGCTTTGATGTTGGAATCATGGCTCCTAAATGGAACTATATCTATTGTAAATGCTCAAAGCTTCAAGGCAACCAAAGGCTTTCACTTTCATTTAAAACTCATTTTGATTACGGTAATCACAAATTGTTAATAACCGGTTTGTCTTGTTAAAGCAAGAAAGCCTTTTAAGGGAGAGAAAGCACATAGAGACAAATTTACATAAAGTGAAACCACATTGTCCATGTCAGCAGTGTCTGTTTTGTCAGCATCCTCGATATTGTTGTACACACGTTGTTAAAGCCCACAGCGTCTGGGCTTTGCATCATTTAGCACCACCTCATGAGGGCAAAGGGATTTGTTCAACTCACCTGAGGGCAGCAATAAGAAGGAAGATCTACACAGCTTTATGGATATTTGTAATGAGAAAACACCTTTTGAAAACTGAAAGGACAAATCCAATCTAAAGCAATTCAAGGCCTATTGAAAAAGGTATGATTGCCCATTACTCTTGCATTTATAAGCTCATATTGTTGTTCTGTGAGCATTTTGCTCATTATTAAAAGATGACAATTTCTCTGTAAAGAATAACATTTTACAATAGTAACAATGTCCTATAGTTTTTTCTATAAAAATAAGCAGTGTTGCCAGGTTGGTCTATGGTGCTCCAAAGTGTTGAATATTATATAGACTAATAGGTAATTATGCAATAGGTAATTACATGAGTAAAGTAGGTCAAATATATAAATGAAATGATCATTTGTAAAAAAAAAAATAAAAAATAAAAAATAATAATAATCTAAGAAAATAATTAAACTGAAATCACTAACATGAAAAATGTTTGCATAATTTTTATTTCCATAATTAAGTCTAATGATTTAATTTTTTTCATGAAAAAGTGACATTAAATACAAAAGTCTATAACAAAATGAACAAAAAATATTATTATGAAAATAAGAATTGTGAAATTACATTTCATGAGTTAATTCTTCATTCATTTAAATATATTACACAATGTATTCATATCATTATGTATGTCATAATGTTTCTATTATTTTATTTAATATTAAAAACTTTGGGCTTCCACAATTTTCTGACCATTTGAGTAACTTTTTAATTGATTGGGTAAAAAGTGTTTGGCCATTTTGTTGTTCCATTGAGCGATTTGTGGTAGTGGATTATTTAAAACTTTACCTATGGTTGTGATGACAGTTCCAGCGAAGAAGAAAGCACTGCCCAGGTCCCAGTAACTGGAAGTGTAGGATGTGTTTCCAATAGGACTCACTCCTGCATTCAAAGCATCTATAGCACGCTGGAAAGAGAAAGAAAATCTAAATTATAATGTTAATGAGGGAGGGGAATATAAACTAGATGGAGTCAATCCTAGATGCATGTCATAAAGCTGTAATAACAAGTAGAACTAAGTGGATGCAGTTACAATAATTCAATCATTTCAATATTATTGTATCTCGCAGTAGAATCATGTATCACGTTAATGTTGTTGTCCAATAACATTTAATTAAAAACTAACACAATAAGCATTGTATTGAACATACATTTGATTATTTTAGAATTTTACCACTTTGCATACATTCATATTATAATATACACAGTTTCCACCATATTGCCCAACCCTAGATATCCGGCCCCCTACGGCCCCCTGAAATTAAGCAATATCTCGTCACTAGGTTAGTTGTTTGTGACCAGTTCAACTACAGAGTGAGTTTCCTTGCTTTATTTGAGTCCTAAGGATGTAAAGACGATTGAAAATTGAGGGAAAAGTAGAAAAAATAAGCATTGAGTTTTGCAGCAGAAATGTGTTTTCTTTCTGTTTTCTTGGCAACCACTGTCTGAGAATATGGTCTTTTGTATTTATTCAAGAAAATATCCTCGTCTGAAATAAATTCTATGCGAGTAATTGAATTATTCTGCAATACACAGTCACCGTTTAATTATGTGCATAAACAAAATCAACCATTACAGTGTCAACATATAAACACACTCCTCCTGTGGACATACAGTAGATATATATATATATATATATATATATATAGTAGACATATGCATAAACATCTATCCCAACATCTGTTGACATTATTCAGTGTGTGGCTCTTCACATGGAGCTGTTTCACACTCTCTGCATTCTTACCCACTTTGCATGTTTTTATACTTCACGCTGACTAAATCTACACAGACTTTTACTTGCAGCAAATAGACCTTTATCTCTCTTTTCTTCTATGTCAGCCTTTTTCTTTAGTTCCTGAGCTTTTCTTTATCCCCAGCTTGTCTTGAGAAAACATTAAGAAGCCACAATGCTCTGCATTTCATGCATCATTATTTTCATTGATCTCCTTCTGAGCTCCATTTTGTAGCCATGAAAAGTTAATCTACTATCTTGAACTCTTTCTGAATCCCCCGTTTATGGGCATTTTATGGAAAAAAAAAAACATTTATTTTCCTATCTCCATGTAAAGTAATAGTTTGAATTTTGCCTCTGGACTCAAATAAACATCACTTTCTGCTGATATGAAAGTCATTGTTGTCTTTTTGTAAGAAATAGCTTCAGTGCATTTACCAACTTCCCTGCTGAAATATAAAGTACATCTTCTTCATTCAGGGCAACCCCCCCTCCTCCACCACCGAATATATCCATGCAAGCTGTTAGTGAGATGCACGTCCATCTAATAAAATATGTATTAACTCTCGTGACATAGCCTACATTTCAAAGCAGACAGAGTGAAGGACCACTTCCACATCGCTGCACATGCCTACTCATAATCCTTCATGTGATTACCTCAGCTCCATCAGAGCAGCTCCCCTAATGAGACAGATTTTGGTATCTAAAATTAGTCAATTAGAGTAATCCTATTTCATAGGTTTTAACAGACACAGCTACTTTATAGAAGCAATATCTGAGCGGTAATTATATAATAAACCCCAAATAGCCTAATTCTTGAGCCAAGGAAGAGCTAAAAATAGCCTCACAATATATCTGAATACTTCATGAGATGGTCTATTTTTGTCCCTCGCCTTTTTCACAGCCAAGTTCACGCTGCATTAGAGATGTGGAAAATCCTCCTTCTCCACGGGCACTTTTAAAGCACGAGAATGCTGACTTCGATTTGTGTTGCAGTGTGTTGATAAGGACAAACGGTGTTTTCGTTTTACATGGCCTCTCGTCCATTTTGATTGCGCAGAAGGATCAGCACACAGAGGTTCTTGCAGACACAGAGTCACCACCAAACGTTTGTGACGGGCTCTTCGCTAATGTGAATCTTTATATTTTACACTGCAGGATTAGTGGAGTGCAAGCTAACTAACTCATTGCAGATCTTTATCCTCTCAGTGTGTCTTTCTACTCCACAGCAGGTGACAGCAGTGATCCTGCAAGCATGGTGGCTCACTCTCTGTGAGTCAGTGCCAAGCACTCTCCACTGCAGCACTCTTCAAATACATAACATCTATAGCTTTGCCCAAACCACCTTGAAGCAATAAAGCATCCCAAATGACTGCCAAACCGCAAGATAAAGCTGATATGAATTTATTAAAACTGTTAGTGAAGGGCGCAGAAGAAAAGCTAAATCAGACTCTGATACACAGACACATTAAATATTTGTTTTGTTCAAAATCTGCCTGTTTTTCGTTTTGTTTTGACATTAAAGACATTTTTTTCAGATTTGAATTGATGCAGTTGTGACTAACAACAAATTTAAACACAAACGGAGCACTGATAATGTAACATAACTCACATCCTTTACTCGTAATGGATCAATTCTCCATCATACTGCAGTCAAAGTCTTACTTAAGTACAAGTAATGCACAGAAGTATTATCAGCAAACTGCACTTAAAGTAGCAAAATGAGAGCAGAAAGGCTCCTGTGAGTGTCGTAATATTATTTTTTACACTCAGTAGTCAAATAAATGTAAAAAGGAGTAAAAATAACAATATTTCCCTCTGTTATGTAGTGGAGGAGTATAAATTAGCATAAAATGGAAAATCAAGTACTTTAAAATGATATTTAAGTGCAGTAATTGAGTAAATGCACTTACAAGTTACTTTCCACCACTGTATACAGGGTATGTTGTTTTAAGACATTTGAAGACATTGGTTCTATAATAACTGTACATTTGAGTCAATTTTTATAGTATTTTCATTACTTGGTGCACTTCGTGTTGACCCCTGAAGAGCCTCATCAATCACTGTGGCCTTTTAATAAAACAGCCTAACTTTGATAATTGCTCTCACAAACAACTATAAATCCATATAATTAAAAAAATGTACTGGTTATCATGTAATTCACGCTGTACGGTGTTGTTTCCGTGTCCTGACATAGATTCACTGCAGGTGTTTATAAAAGTTTATTTGTAGATAAGTGAGTCATCAATAAATGAGGCTTGACTGGTGTCAACAACAGCACGGCTTCACAATGTGCCAAAGTGTGAGTCATCCCGAAAACGCTGGAAAAGCCAATTTGGTCTTCTGCCTGTGGGCGCACAGCGGGTAGGTGGACAGCACAGATACTGAAGCAGACATGAGGTCAACGGACGTCCATGGACATGGACACACACATTAATGCAACACATGCTGTGGAGCCAAGCTTTACAAGTGCTTGCTTTATACATCGTCTTCTTCCGTCCCACGCACACACTTGCCCTACATATACACAAACACACACACACACACACGCTTACCAAGGTTGCCATTTTTCTGTCAATTTCTCTGCCAAAGATTCACACAACAGTGAATCACCACTGCTGTGTCGCCACAGAGGATCTTTGTCTGATTGACAGGCTTGACACAACACGAACGGACCGATAACAGAACCTATGACCAGACAGACTCTTTGATGGAGTACTTGTGAAGAAGCATGTACTGAAAGCCTTTTTTTTTTTTTTTTTTTTTTTTTTAAACGGCAAAGAAAAAAAAAAGTGTTATTTGTCAGTTTGAGTTTCACACATGGCATGATCTTCGTTATTTTGCTGAGAGTTGAAGGACCATCACAACTATGTAGAGGGATAAATCAATATCGCTTCTGATTAAAAGATATACTTTAACATTTTGGGAAGTTCACTTTCTTGCAGAGTATTAGCTGAGAAGACTGTGATACCACTCTCGATCTGATATGGTAAATATGAAGCTACAGTCAGCAGACAGTTATCTTATCTTAAAGACTGGAAAGAGCTTGTCTGGCTCTGTAACAAAATCTGCCTACCAGCACCTTTAAACCTATTTAAACCGTTAAAAGTTGTGGTTTAACAGGGGGTTAAGTCCGATTTTGTTGCGTTTGGACAGTCAGGCTAGTTTCCCCGTATTAGGCAGCTTTATATACCATATAGACAGCGTTTCTGATCTTCTCATTTAACTCTCTGCAGAAAAGCCAATAGCTCAACATGTCTAACTATACTTAATCTCATTGTACTTGTTCAATGACAATAAAGATATTTGTTTCTTTAATACTTTACTTTTGTCAGATGTAATATGTAATATTGTTAAATGTTTCTGAGAAATGTTATGGAGGCAAGTAACTGGTGAAACGTCATACACATTATGTCATGAGTCTGAATCTGAATCTGATCAATTGTCCAGGAGACAGTCTTGTCTGTGATTCAGCTGCTGCTGCTTGTGCTGCTGCTTCAGGCAGCAGGAGGTCCGTGACTGCTGGCCTGTGCAATAAATAATTGATTCCCTCCGGTCCACAGGCACACCATGCTAAAGGTTTTTATTTCCACATGTCTCTTTAGGAAATACTGTCATTGTTTTTTTGTTTTTTTTACAAACACAGAATAGTACTTTTGTGGTGCTGCAAGGGAAGAAGTATAAAGGAGGATTTTCTGAGAAAGAATAACAGAACAGACGTGGGTGTGGAGAAGGAGGGAGAGACAGATAGGCAGTTCAATATTCACTGGAGCAGTGTTGAAGAAGCTACCGTCTAATGGAGCCATTGTAGCGGAAAGTGAAGCGCACCAAATGCCATGTGGTCGGTTCTCTTTGGGGTTATTTCAATCAGAGGGGTCCACTGTAGCACTGACTCAAATATTCTCAGAGTACATGAGAAAAACACAGAAGGCACATTATGCCAAAAAGGTTTTTATTGCACTCTTGTCTTCTTCACGATCTACTGTATTTCCATACGTTTTTCTGCAGAATACTGCTGATTGGGTACTCCTGTTCGTAAAAGGGATTAGCCATTTGGTCTTTTGTGTAACAAACCCTCACTCTCCAAAGAAAATACCCCTGTAGACGCAGAACATCCCTCTCTTTTCCTAGAGAACATTCTCTGCACAAGGAGTGTTTGACTGATCTCAGTCACACTTTTTTCTATCACTGCCTCACAAATCAAA
Organism: Bovichtus diacanthus; assembly: GCA_943590825.1. Classification (NCBI taxonomy): domain Eukaryota; kingdom Metazoa; phylum Chordata; class Actinopteri; order Perciformes; family Bovichtidae; genus Bovichtus; species Bovichtus diacanthus. Next base: position 8,759,110 of record CALSBV010012130.1, read on the forward strand.
CTTTCCACTCAGCGAACTGCCCAGCGACACGTCTCAAATTATTTTCCAATCCCGCTTCCAGTTGCACATGATGTATTGACCTTAAATCTCAAGCTATAATTCTCACTGTGATATCAAACAGCAGTTAAAGCATCGCCTTAACCTGTGTTTTTTTTCCCCACAATCTGCTTGTCATCTGGTCCAGTTCACACAGGTATTGGTTGACAATAAAAGCTTCTTATGCCATGTTAGCTTTAATTCAACCTCTGTGTCAAGGGTTGTCACTCGTGTTTTTAACAACAGGCTCTTTTATCTACATTCTCACACCACGGACCCGTTTCATGCAAGACAATTTTTTTTACGGACCGGGGGGGGGGGGGGGGGGGGGGAAAAAAAAAACCAAAAAAAGGCAAAAGAAATAAATTTAAATATTAATAAATAAAAGATATAATTAATATATAT
>CALSBV010012130.1:8759650-8797059 GCA_943590825.1 Bovichtus diacanthus
GGCAGGCATAACAAAACACACAATAAAGTGCAAAACATATCATTTAAATTATTACATATATAATGTAAATGTAATTATTCCATTTTATATTATGCACTTTATTTATATTATTATTACATTGTAATATATATAAAATACTACATAAACATTTTTACAATAAAAATGACTAATATTAGTTGTATTTTTCTGTGCGGCCCGGTACTAAATGATGCACGGCCCGGTACTGGTCCGCGGGCCGGTGGTTGGGGACCCCTGATGTAGAGTATTAAGCATTTAGGTTCACTCAGCTCCTTAAATCTCCCTGGTTCTTTCAAACCCCTACGTTTACTACATGTTCTTGTTAAAATAGAAGATATATCACACACGGTTTTGATAGAAGACAGAGAAACTTGGCTTCAAACGTATCTTACAGTAAAGACAACAGTGCTCTGAGCTAGATTCCTTATTTAAAACGTGTGGGTGTTGTTAAAGCCTCACTCTGGAATTTCATGGACTGATATATTTATTATTGATGGTATTCAGATGCAATTTAGTTATTCAATCTATACCTCAAAACAACTCACTATGGTATTGTAATAAAAATGTAGGTTGTTTACTAGTATGTAGCTGTGATATACTTCACAAGGATAAACATCACGAGGGTTATTTGCCCTTTTCTCTGAGATTACTTGAATGCACTTTTATGTAACATACAACTGCATGTGCTAGCATGTACTGAACAGTGTGTATACCAACAGATGTGAAGTGCCACTGAGAATTCTGGGTATCTCAGTGGTGTCCATGAAGGTATTAATGTGTTTCCTGCTGAAGGATGGATCTGCCTCTAAGTCTGCTCGTGACATTTACCCATCAACTGTCATCAACCAGGGGGGCAGAGAATAGTAGAGTGTATCTTCTGTCACTAGCGTCTATCATTTAGCATTATTAGTGAAATGGGGTGTTTCACATTAATAGAATGGCTGAGTAGAGGACTTAACTGCTCCAGGTGAACGCCTACACAATTTCTAAAGAGGATGAATACAACATTGACATTGCGGCTACGTAGCAACATAATTATTCAGTCCAGTTTTATGTGGACATAAGCTATTCTGTCAAATTCCACAGCAGTGGACCGACACTGGAATTGAAAGCTTAATTTGCTAAAGGACAGTCTGGATATGAAATTCCAGTAGCATCCAAGCTTTGCATGTGACAAGCTAATGAAAGAAGAATTAATTAACCCGAGAACCTCCAATTACCCCTGATAGCAATCGCCATCTAAAAAATTGCTGCTATAAAAAAGCAAGTACTTATCTACCAATCACATTGAATGACACTCAGTGTCAGATCAATTCATTAAAGTTCTCTTATCTTCCTATCCTCTTATAAACTAACCTGTTTGGTGATGAAAAGATTCGATAAATGCAATGTACTATTCCAGGGCTCACTGAACAGCTGAAAGGAAGTTAAAGTGTGTTAAATGTGTGTATCTAACTGTATCTAAAACTCCAAAAGCTTATCTCCACTTTCAATCACTCACCCCGATGAGTTCCTCGAGCTCATCAGGAGTAACACAAGCATGTCTCTCCAGGAACGAAGCCTTCACTAGAGTGATGCTGGTCTTCTGTTTGCTCTCAAACGGCTGCTCCAGTGCCTTAAATGCCAGACCTCCACAGACCAGGTAGAGAACGACCACGACGAACACCCCCAGCACCGTCTTCCATTTCATCACCGAGTGGAGCGCTGCAGCCATGCCGTCACAGCTGGCGTCCATGCTGGCCACCACGCTGGCTGAGCGGGAGGAGATGGAGAGGCGTGGCAGTGGACAGTGACCATTGGCCTTAGGCTCGCAGCTCATGGGGTTCTGCATGGTGGCCACACTGGCCTGGACTAGACTTGACTTCGCCATGCCAGACTGGACCTTTTTGGGAGGGACCAAGTTGGTCTGGACCGCCACTAAGAAAGAGTGAGAGGGAAGAGAAAACTAGATTCATTCATGTTTTGTTTAGCTTTGTGTTGGAGGAAACCAAGACAGAAACAGCGATTCGGTATCTTCTGAAAGTGATTTTCATGATTTTATGCAAATTTAAATTAACAGAGTGTTCTTGGCTGAAGGCCTTGAATCTGTTGCAGACAGATTGAGCAATGAGACAAATGCTTCTGAGATGTTGTTTTGTAGGCAGTTTTTGAGGCCCTGTGTTTGTCCTTTAATGCAAAAGTAAGAAAATTTAACCATGGCATGAGTTTACTTGCAGTGTATTCTCCCACCTTTAAGCTTTCTTGTGTCTTGCATGTCAAATACATGAACAGCAAAGGGAGTCGTTTATAAATGATTTCTGCTTCCCAAGGTCAAAAAAGTACAACATTACAACTTTTCATTGTTTCAATTAACTCTGTACCTGAGGAAGGACTTAAAATATTGTACTTAAGTAAATAACTTTATAAGGGACTCCTTGGAAAGCAGAAATCACTGCGCAGGTTTGGACTCACCTGGACAAGAAAGAAATGAGTCTGCACACTGAAGAAGACTTTACAAGGACATAGATACAAGTTATTACAGCCATTGGAAACCTATAACCCCCTGCATGAAGCATTGGAAAGTAATTGATCAGCATGGCTTGTTATAATCCACCCTACAGCTGTGTCAAAGCCTTCATCTCAACATCTTAACATGCGAAGAATTTGTTTTGGGTCCTACACATGAAAGCCATTATTCCTGTGAAATGGAGCCTCAGAGGTCCACAGCTACCACCTCAATCACTCCTGCAGGAAAACTTCTCATCAAATTATTGTAATGAATGAAAAACCTGAAGTAACCTAAATTAGGGGGCAACAAGCAAAGGAGTGCGTTTATATTACATGGATGTACAATAAGAACAAATAAGAAAAGACATTTTCAAATATTTCAAAAATACCACTTACACACTTACTAGGTGGAGGTGAAAACTGAGTTACGCTCTTTGCTAAGAAAGCAAGATTCAATTATTCTAATATTCTAATAAGACTGTAAGAGAGGGAGGGATAGATTAGCCAGATTGGCTTCTGGATGGGTTTTATAATAAATTCAGCGGTGCTGGAGCAGGTCAACCCAGTGGCAAGCAGCACCTAGGAGGCAGCCAAATTTAGATTCCTTTAATGTGTGTAAAGCATTGTATAAGCTATTCAGAGCTCCAGGCTTCACCTCTGACGCCCCCACCTCTCTCAGATCGGAGAGCGTGGCGTGCCTCGGAGCCATGGGTGGACCCTGTTGTCTACAAAGATGCAACACTAGTAGGTTGGAATACGAAATGGATTTGTTTGAGAGAGGCACACTTTTCTTTATTGGAATAGGATCATTTATGGGATATTCCAAGTATAATGTATACTTTCACTCACACACTCCACCCTGATGAGTCAAGGGCGTCCAGGAAGTGTTTCATTCTTTAAGTGATGTCAGGAAGGTGCAAAACTGCCACTTTCAATTTATAGTACATGCCTTTAAGGGCGGCGGCTGGCTATTTTTAGAACATGAGATGAATTGGAAAATTAGGACTAAAAGGTGAAGCAGCAGAAAGAATATAACACATCAATATTGTGTGCTGTACTTGGTGCAGTCATGTTGATGGATGTAGTTGAACGTCATCTGGTAAATTAATTGCAAATTGGGCCTCGTCTTATAGAGACATGAATTGATTTTCATCTCATCATGTGAGGGAGTGAAATTTAATAAGTCAGCTCTATGCAGCAGGGCAGCGGCAGCTAGGGCAGTTCAGAGAGCTGGATCTTATTGACTTTAGTACAGCTAAGTAATAAAAAACTAAGGGTACTAAAGCATAAGTAAAAGAATATGTGTCTATATCTAAATTTTAAACCATAGAGGCAAAACCAAAATTGGGATGAACATCATTTGGTTTGCGATTCAGATTTTTGAGGCTGAGTGGCATGCATTTAAAATCCTTTTCAAACCCCTGAATTTGCTTCATATTGATTTTTGCAAATTAAATAAGGCCTGAGTGGAAAGCAGTGCTTTTTATCTGATAGGATCTCTCTCAACCTTCACTCTGTTTCCAGCAGGTCTGGCCACAGCAGAGATAATGTCCACTGGAGGCTCAGGTCCATTAAGGAATGGAAAATGATGTGGATGCTGATGAGAATTTTTGATGATGACAATGAAATGTTGCATCAACCATTTAACACACCGTTTGGTGAGACACTGGGAACATTCAGTTTGTCAACAGTTCAACACGTCAGCTGCATATTGCGTGTACAAAAGCATAATTTACCCACTGATGAGCAACATACAAAACTAGAAGTAATAGTAAACAGGAGGGCACATTCAGGGTTGGCTCAGGTCAGCTCTTGGTCCAGTTATTCCCTATGGTACTAGACAGGTTATAGGCGTTAAACTCACCAGCTGAGACTCTAATGCAAGTTTCAAGCCAGCCTGAATCACACATGAAAGCCAAGGACTTCCTGCAAAGACTCATTTCAAAATAACACCTTTACTGAGTGCGTTGCAAGTAGTCCGTCTATCAATCCAACTATATATCTCAAAACAAAAGTAGAACATCTACTTTCAATGGAAATTAAAGAGAAAGCTAAATCCCCATGTTTTTGTAATCATATGTAAACATCTAAATGAATTAATAAATTCTCAATAGGGGGGACAGAAGAGGAGTCTTAGCCTTTTTTCCCCCTATGAGATAGATTATTTGGTAACAATCCACCGTAAACAGCCATCTCTGCTAGTTATAATTGGTAATTATAGTTCCGTGCATAATTTATAGTTCGTGTGACAAGTCCTTAAGCGACATTATTCTTTAGGCAACAACTTTATGTGCTTTTATTTTGACAGCTTTTCCGGTTTCACGCTGGTTACTCCAGACAGCGTGAAGCGGCTGAAGCTTCGCTCCCAGCAGCGTTTCCATGCACAACTGAGCACAAGGAGGATGGAGAATAAAGAAATACCCCCAACCACCTTGTCTCGTATTAAGGGTCCTTTTTGCAGAATAGAAACATATGCTATATATATATATATATATGAGAAAACACGAAGTGAAATGAACAAAACAATAAATAAGCTAAATTGTTTAAACCCTTGAATAATGCAGCCTTGGTATCATTTTTTTTTGGTGTCTACTGAAATTAGGAACTAAAATGCCATATATATCTAAAGTTATCAAATAATAAGGAAGCAGCATTCACCAACCTTGTTCGGGGTCCCAGTTAACTTGTTTCCTTGGGTTTTCTATTGGAAATTTCATCTCTATTTTTGTTCTCAATCAAAACGTAAGGGAATTGTTTTATCCGATTATAAAAATAAAGAAAAAATAGCCAAATCACGAGGAGTCCTCTCACATCTTCGGGACATCATGTTTTCATGGATGTGGGTGTAAATTGTACGCAGGAATAAACGCATCGCAAAACCGCATTGTCTGCCTCTGCTGTCCCCCCTCCTTTTTTTTCTCCACCTCGCTTGGACGCGCGGTGTTTGTCTGACAAGAAAGATACTTGTGAGACCTTTCACTGAGCTGTCGCACCAGAGGCACAAACCACAACACGTTTCACATGGAAACATACACGGAAAAAAAAACAAAAAACAGTGACCACCAATACAGCCAAAGTGTGTCCCAAAAAAAAAGCAAGTTTACGCCGGCAGCAAGAACAACAGGGAGGGATGCTGCTCTCCTCCCTTTCATTCCCAAAGCGCTACTCCACATGCTATGCTGTAACTAGCTGGAGGAAATGTGCCTCTAGCTTTGCATCAGTTACGTTTTCATTCATTTTTATAATCCGTTTTTGAATACTCACTCTTTTGTTTATCCCCCCAAACAGGATTATCCTCCCGTCGTTTGGCAACCGGCGACGGAGCACATGGCGCAGGGCGGCAAGTCAGAGATGTACGCAAAATCAGCTGCAGACTTAAACCATGACATCATTCACATGTATGGGAAAACAGTGCATTATTTATGAACTTCCGAGAGTAGAAGACAAGTCAAGTCCTCCATCCCGTCAGACCACCTAAACTGTGTTTGCATACGTCAGATGAAGACGCTGACCACTTTAGGGAGCAATATATAAACAGCTTGGTTCAATTGTTTCAGTAAATATGATACTAGAGTTCAAAATAAGTGTGCAGGCTTGTAGTAGGCCTGTGTGTAACTCAAGATGTTGCACTTTTGTTTTGTTGCCAAAACGTCCTACAGGTGTTGCAGGTTTATATTTAAATTATAGCCTATGTTTATCGTGCTTTTGCAAGTTTTTTTCTATTCAAGCAATAGTTTAGTTTAATAAGTGTTCTACCTTACCCTACCTTAAGTAGACTGTGTCAAAGTAAATTTGCAAAGACCTGAAAGATGCTTGAGTAATACAATCTTCCCCTTGCAAATGCATACTAATAATCCTTGTTATTGAGAAAATAAAACAGAATTTAAAAAAAAACAAAACAACTAAAGTTAATTAATATTGATTAAATAAAGTAAAAACAATTGTAAAAAAGAAAAACAAACATTAAATAAAGCTAGGGATTTTTGAGAAGGGATTTAACAGATGATACAGACTGGGTCAGCCATGAAAAAAATAAGAAAGTAGTAGAAAGTAGAAACACTTAAGAAATGCGAAACAATCAGACATTTCTCTCAAAAAGCGTTAATAGTGATGTGACGTAGCCGATATGTGATTTGAAGAAGACACTCCCTATGCAGAACCATAGCAGGGGAGGACACATGTGAGCTAAATCTTTTTCAAAATAGAAGCTTTCAAACACAGGTGTAACTAATAGCACTAATTACTGCGTTGCATTGCAATAATGGCTGTAATTAATATTATTAATTCCACCTATGATTTTCCTGCTATGACAAACTTTGAAAAGCTCTTTGAATCGGATTAATTTGGTAACAATAAAGAAACAAATTCACTGTAATTTTGTGTCTACATCAATTTGACATACATTGTCTAAGACGAATGAAGATTTTCTTTTATAAAATAGGCTATAGCCCTGTTTTTCTCTGGCATATACAAGGATAAACCCACTGGTGTTCACACATATTCAACAGCATGAGGAAACATTGCAGCATTGAGTATTAATAGACCATTTACATTCATGTGTACCTTTTTAACTGGAAATAAAATCAAAACGTTAAACACTGAAAAAAAAACTAAATAAAGCATCAATTGATTTGTGGTTGTGGCTAACGTTGGTGTTCAAAGAGTCATTTTCACACTACAATTAAGTAATTCACAATCCTTTGTTGGTAAATGACGTGAGGGGTTAAAAGGTCCATCAAACAATACAAGGAACATGGCAGAATTAACAATACGCTGCTGTCAGAGTGTTCCCACGACATGAAGTCAGTTGAACCAGAATTTATATGTGCTGCGCTCTGTTTTTTTCCCACATTGGTCAGTTTCCACGCTGCCACATTATACTGTAAATGAGACCACTTTGCTGCTTTTGTTTTTTTAGCCGGCCAGATGGTGTATGTTTGTCCTAAAAACAGCACACCAGTAATTAACAAGATAAGCTACCAGCCAGTAATTAGGACGCATGACGGCACAGAACTAATAATAATATATACATTTTATGTTTTATGCTAGCCGCTTTCTGTCTCGTCCTCTCCTCTGGTGAAAATCTAAATGACTGCACTATTAGGAAGACAATTGTAAATAATTGCAGGTTTAAAGCCATTTCTGTGAAATCCTGCTCTTAATTGACTGGCACATGGGCTCCAGCACACATGCAAAGTGTTTTATGTAGTGGTAGAAGAAGTATTCAGATCTTTTAGCTAAAGTAGCAATACCACAGTGTAGAAATACTTTTACTCTTACTTAAGTAAAAGTACAAAAGTATCAGCAGGAAAATATAATTGAAGTACCTTAGGTAAAATAACTCACTCATTATACAGAATGGACCATTTCAGAATTATTATGATATTACTGGATTACAATTAGGGATGCATTAATGTGTACGTCACGTTAATGTTGCTAATAATCTAAATCTGCAATGTAACTAGTAGCTAGAGCTATTAAGTAAATAGTGGAGTAAAAAGGACGCCTATTAACCTCTAAGATGTAGTAGAGTAACATAATATACTCAAGTAAAGTACAAGAACCTCTAAATTGTATTTGAGTACTGTTCTTAGTCTTAAGTAAATGTAGTCTACTTGTTTACGTTCCACCAGTGACTTTATGACCAGCAAGGACAATATAGGCTGGCTTTTCCTGCATTTTACTGGCTTCACCCTGTTTGTCTAATGTTCAAACGGTGGCTCCAAAAATATCACGTTCTCACCATAGACTGTATGGCCCACACCCAAAAATATCACAATGCAGAAATATTCATGGGGGATTTTAGCCACTTTGTCTGCTTTTCTTTCTGCTGTCTTGAGCACATGTGCTGTTGCCAGTGGGATCAAAATAAAACAAAACATTCATTACTTGACAAATCATTTAGATGATTATTCATGTATTGGATTTGATTGAATTCTGAGTTTAATACTCTTTTGCCTTGTTACTTCAGTTCACTTTCCTCAGTGAAGTGACAGGTGTGCCTTCATCCGCGGGGGTGGGTGGTTTGAGGCGTGACTTTCCTTACGCATGAGCGTGATGACGAAGGCAATCATAGCAACCAGCATGGCGACGGGGAAGCTTTGCTCCGCCGCCCATCTGCTTACAAACTAGTATTAGGGTGTTACGTTGACGTTACTGGATTATCTTTCAGCGTTAACATGTTTGCAATTAAGTACACTGTAGTTCCTGGATGTATCCCAGCTCTGCTTTCGCTGCCCACGAATATTTCTGAGGAAAATGGGATACGCTGAGTGTAACATTACCATGGAATCGAGAATAGGTATGCGACTACTATTAGCATTAGCTAACCTAGCTGTTTGGCTAGGTAATCAGCAGCAGGAGGCACATTCAAATTGTGCTTAGGCAGCCATGTGAAGATAAACTCATGCTGACTGTGTGTATGCTCACTAATGTGGCTTCAAGTGTACGTAGACGATGGTTAGTCTTTTTCTCGCATTGCTTGTTTTTAAGACTTAAGCTTTAAATCCATAACCAAGACAGTAACGTCTGTAGCTTGTAACACGATGCTTTAGTTGATGCTAGCTGAGAATAGGTTGACTTTACTCTACTTCGTTACATTAAGTTGAAGCAGATTTAGATTTACTATTTTCACAAAGTTATTTGTTTTTACAGTGACCATCTAATACTGTGCACACGATCTATATTAACAACTGGAATAAAAAAGACGAATAAATAAAAATGAAAGTGGAGTAAAATGGACCAAAAGTATTTTTTTATTTGCTGATTACATGGTAAAACTTTTTCAAAATGATAGATGCTTTGTTTGCGTCACATACTGTTCTGAACTAACCTTGAAAAATAATGACGCACTAATAATAACAACAATAATAATAATAACAACAACATATTAGAGCTAGAACAGAAATGCATAAAATCTACTAAAAGTGATTACCCTAACTAAAGGACTGAAAGTTTATGTTTTATTTTACCAATGTAATGAGTCTATTATAAATACTCAAACAATATTTAAAGACTTGTTAAAAATGTTTTTGATCGTTTAGTCAATAAATGTTATATGTAATCACACAAAGCCTAAAGTGAGTCTTAATATCGCTAACCGACATTTGAAAACCCAGAAGATATTCAGTTTTCAAATAAATAAAAAGTCAAACATAGTAAATCACTTTTGAAAAGCTGTATACACCCAATGCTTGCTTGATAAATGACATAACTGTCATTGATCATTTTGTCAATCTATAAACCCATTAGTTGACAAGTGGAGTCAACATGTCCATATGCATCCATGTTAATTTAGGGAGTGTATCATCTGGAGTGGGCTGCAGCCCTGGTGTGAAAGGACAGACTTCAAAAAGTAGCCGTAAGTATTAGTATTTGCTAATATTATTATGAAAAATAAGAGCTTAATTTTACAGTGTACTTTATGTTGTTCTCCGTTTGTGTGTTTAGCTTTCTGCACTCGCTCCTCCAGCAAGTTAACACAGTCCATCGTTAAAGACCACATGGTGTCTCATTACAAAAAGGTTTACTCAGCTAAAGGTGAGCTACATGGCAAGGATACATTATGATCCTACATTGACATTCAGTAGAACATACTAATTCAGCTCCTGCATATATAATATCTTTGTATCCTTTCATATTATTTTAGCACAGTTTTATTTTCAACATATCCTATTTCTTTATTTGCCTGACTTTATTTGCCCTACTCCTGTTATGTTTTTAATGCTGAAATGTTTTAAATTCTGGTTCAACCATGTAAAGCACTTTGTAAATAAAATGTATTATTTTTATTATTATTCTAATTATATGTTGAAGTGGTTAAAACATGTATCTCTTTTGCATAGTAATTGGAATAATAATCTGTTGTGATCTTACTTTGTTTGCTTTGTTCCACAGCTGTCATAGATGTATCAGTGCCCAAAAGCTTGGTACACAGTGTAAAGTGTAAGTTCACAAGTATCGAATATTAAATGATTCATTCAACTCAAAACACCTTTTCAATGTTGAAATTAGGATGTACCTTACATTACACTTTTAATTGATAATGTATGTCATTCTCATTTACACCCACATTGGTTTTTAATAGCATACTAAGTAGTATAAATGCTGTCCAAATGCTGTAACCACTAATACTCTGGTATTGCTGCCTCAGTGGCAATCAGAAGCGAAGACCAAAGTTTTTTCATTGAACTCACCACTTTGCACCATCATTCAGTATTTCAGGAAGACATGAATCATATTCCAGGCAGAAGCCAATTGCTGCACTGACAGTAGCCTCAATAAGCAATAATGCAGTGCAACCACTCATCACACTTGCGTACAGGATGTAGCTCATCCTTATCGTTAATGGTAGATGTAATGCTCTCTTCTTATGACTGTGCTATCACATTGCTCTCTTGACCCTCCCATATCTTGCACATAAGTAAAGTGAGTCTTTGCCTATTATAGACTATTTCCTGTGTCTACTCACTTATTTCATTGCCTGTTTACAGACAATGACCAGATCAGACAACAGCGGTTGAGGAAAGGAGGTCGTCCTCAGTCAGCCCACTCTCTCTCACAGAGGAACAGCAGAGCCTCTTGCTCCTCAGCCCAGGTAAGAAATCGAGGTAGAGTCACTGATGTGTTTCTCATTTCCTTATATGACGCCAATGTATCCTATGCAAAAGCCATGCCGGACTAGAACTAGAACTTGATGATCGCAAGCGTTCAAAGGCTTTACATGCAAAGGCTTCATTATTTCAATACAACATGTTTGCTTTTCAGAGTAGATTGTCTGTGCAGTATGATGACAGCCCCTACCTCTGCTCAAGGAGTTCCACAGTCTCCAGCCCAAAGTTCAGCTCCTCCTTCCATGCCAAGGACATAGTTTATCCATCCTATAAAGTCAGTTCTCATCACATTCGCCCAGCATCAGAAATAAAATACCGTAGCTCGGAGGCCACTTCCCACAGAAGGCCATCAGCGTGTTCTGTTGAAGCTTCGGGGGATCAGAGTTGCTACAAAACCTTCCAGGACCCTGTTCAGAAGACGTACAGTGGAGACCTGCTCCAAAAACATTCACAGCACTTTACCCAAGACAAACCTTTCACCCCTAAGACCCTGAAATCAGAAAAGAGTTCATATCTGTCACAATATCGCTACTACAGAGCGCCACGGAGGAAACCTACTCAGGAAAGCACCAGCTCCAGACTGATGCAACGTGAGACATATCATGGAAGGTACTTAGCACACATCTCAGTGAGTCTCAAAGGAAAGCAGTTTTTAAACAATTTTCTTAACATGTGCAACATGTGTTCTAACGTGTTACAAGTAACTTGAGTTCTATCTTTTTTTTTTATGCAGCACAAAAACCCAGGAATACACACAGGAATGTTATAAGCCATCTCAGGTAATTTTGAGGATTTCATTTGATTATTTAGATATATATTTTTAACGTGTCTAACAATGACAATACAGTGTCAACACTTTTCTTGTTAATCAATCAATCCATTTCTTGAATAACCTTTTTTTTTATTATCATATGTTATAAAGTGGCGGGATTCCTTTTCAAATGTATTTTCTCACATCATCGGTGATGAGTTATCACGGCATGTGGTGGCTTGCACTGCACTTCCTAAAAATCATTCAAGATATACTGTATAAGATATGGTTTGTATCAGGCCTAAACACTGATTCAATTAATAATTACAATTTTTTTTTGAAAAGGAACAATGTACATTAATCAACCTTCATAAATGTACTCGAGTAAGCTTAAAGATTAGTTTTCATCGGGACTCCCTGATGTTGTTAGACATCCTAGAATAATAATAAGAATACCATATGTACAATATGCCTTAGTTGTTATCGCTTAATTATTTTAGTGAAGATGAATGCAACAAGTTTAGAGTTACAGACTGCACCACATGACATTCTGTGGTACAGTATCCAAATACAAATAGTGGGGTATAATTATTTGTTGCTCAATGTCAGTAATATATCTTTGTGTGTGTTTTTTTCATCCCTTTAAACCTTAAAGAACTGAAGTATTTACAGCCACATTTCACATTTGGTCATGAGACAGCCTTGACAATATTGAATATTCTCATTTTACCATCCTTTTTGCTTTACAGGGATTCAATACAGATCACGAGTGGTCTGAAGAAGAGTTTAATGGCACATATTTCGCAGCATCGAGACAACAGAGTCGAGCAAACAAAAGCAGAGACCGTGATTTCTTTGACTCCTCGTCCAGGTAAAATCATGAAGTGTAAATACTATGTTGCATTTTAAACAGAATGTTATAACTAAAATCATTTCAGTTTCATCTTTTAGGGGCTCACCAGAAGGCGGGAAATCTCCTATTATGAAGAGTGTATCTGCAGAGTATGTTGATAACGTCTAATCATTATGCAGCTTTTCATTTATATATTAGAAAGCTATTGCCATATGTATAAAGAATGGACAGTATGATGCTTCCGTGAATCTTAAGATCCATCTAAAATAATGTGTCTGTGACGTGACTAATTCTCATCTGTTGTTCAACAGGGAAGAAGAATTAATGTACCTCGAATTCATTTCTGCTGTAACAGAGGATATATTGTCCAGGGGGCACATCTCTGACAGGTTTGTCATTTTTTTCTATGAAGACTACTGTCTGTGTTTTATGTTAGCTTACAGACATTTACAGCACATGTGCATCTTGGATGGCACTTTGTTAATAGCTATGTGTCTCATATATGAGTATATTGTTAAACAGTGTCTCGTGTCTGTTTTTGTATGTGTCCTCTGCAAGGTTCCTAGACCGGGTGATAAAGCGCCATATCGACATGAATCGGCATCAGCTTGACGTGGTGAGTGTATAGCTTCATGCAGAATACCAGATATGTGAAGCAACTCTTGTTTAAGTGTAGGGTTACAGCTTTGAATAAATATTTGAAAAGAAATGTAAAAGATAGTCACAAAGTACTCTTCAATGTCTTCTCCTGCGTCTGATGGCATTTTTTTGTTTTTAGGGTAAAATGCGCCACCTTCTGAAAGTGCTGCGTAAAGATTTTGAAGAGCCAACCAACACATTCACCTCCAATACAGAGCTTGGAAAAAAGGGGAATGATCTGCTTGCTTCGTTCCTACCACATCTGGAATCAGGAGGGAAACAAGTAAAGACCAAAAAAGACGATGACCTGTTATTTTATGCGTCACAAATTGAATACGGCGATTCGCCAGATTATGCTGATCTCCTATTGGGGTCTACACCCTTATGCTCACCTGCAACGACTGCTGCCTCAACAACTAAAACAAACGAAAAGGACGGAGAAGATGACAATCGGGAAAAGGGCATTAGCTCTCCTGGTTTCAGTGAGCATGTTTCTGATAATACAGGAAGCAGTGAAGGGGAACAACAAAATCAAATAGGCACAACTGAGACAAACAAAGAAGTCCACAATGAAAACCATGAATACACGTCTGTAACTAGTGACAAAGGATTTCATCAAGATCAAGATGAAGTCAGTTATGATGGACAATCCAAAGAGCTTGAGGATCTGGGGAGAAGTTTGTCAGAGTCGCTTCATGTCTCCAGCAATACACAATACAACAATGTGGAGACTGCCCCTGAGCAACATACAAATACAGTAGCTTCTGTCAGTGATGATGAGTTCTGAGTTTTGCTCTATTCAGGGATCTACGTCCTTTAAGGTTTTGTTACCAAGTGAGTGTTTTTCAAAGAGAAATGTTCCATTTGAAATGTTTGAAAGTATAGTTTTGTAATTGTGATTTAACACTGGTTGTTTTTTCCTTATTTTTTTGTTTTACAAGCTTCACCAGCATGGCGTTGTAGTTCTACTCTGCTTTTTTTGTTTACATTTAAAAACTTTTTTTTGTTTTTTTTACAAAAGCAAACAGAGTTTTTTGCGAGTACACCAGAGCCTTGAATATCTCATTTGGGATATTGTAGTATCTACATACTGGCCGTAGTGGTTGAGCTCCAATTGAACTCCAGAGTAATGCTGTAAACATTTTCTAAATGCTTGCCCCATGGTAACTAGTATGATGAGCACATTTGCAAATGATAGTACATGGCACTGATGTCAGATGTGTGGAATAAGTGGTATCATTTAGTTTAAGTGTAATGCCGAGATTCTACCCAGTCAGTCTTAATATAGCTAAAGTTTACATTTTCAGATTTCTAAAAAAAAAAACACTTTAGGTTGTAAAGAAACGTATACATTTCCCAGTGTGTTTGACTTGACATATGCCTCTTGAGATGTAGCGACTAGGAGTTGATGGTCACCAGAAAGTGTCTTTACAATTGCAATAAATGTTCTATTATTCTGATTCTTGCATGCTTGCATCTGATTATTAGGACTACATTACACACTGGTAATTATTCAACCTGCAACCAACAATATATTATATTATTATTATTATTATTACCACATTTGAGGATTGTGACTTGAGCCATTTTGCAAACAATTATAGAGGGGAACTCTTTAATCATTGTACAATATTATGTGATTGCGATTACAGCTGTCAGTCGATGTAAAGGTAAACAGACAGGTCAGCGACCAGCAGTTCCAGGCAACTGTCCCATTTCTGGCATTTTCACCGCTCTGCATTCCAGCTGTCTGATGTCATGGCTCTGAAAACCGACATGTATTCCTCCGCCACCGATGCACTACAATACATTTTGAAACGTCTGGTCAAAAAAGTACTGCAAACTATATCTTTCGTATGTAGTAATTGAGAAATCTGAGTATATTACAATGTTATTAGGTGATTTATTAAATGTTGAATTACAGCTATAGAGCCGCGGATGTAGACGGAATACGCGTGTTGCTCTTCCAATCCCAGGAAGCGAAACACGCTTGGAACTTGAGTGAACTGTTGGACCAAGAGGCATGGGGTGCTACGTTAGTTTTGATCCACAAACAAACTACAGACCAATGGGCTGTCTCTAATTCAGAGAAATATCCAACATTTATAGTGATCCATTGACTTTGATGACGGAATCCCTCAGGACCGAATCCTAGGTGGACTACTAAATTGCATCTGGTGGCTAACGGTAACGTTAACGTTTTTGCCAAAAATATTTACCGGCGACGTCAGCTTCCCAAGGGTGTCGTCTATTTGCTGGAACATAAATTAGCACGCTAGCGTTAAAAGCTAATTTAACGCTAGTTGTAGTTAACGGTTAAAGTTAAAGAGATATCAAAACTAACAACGAAAAGTAGCTAGTTAGTCCGGACAATACGAAACCCTTGCAGCATACATCTTGAATTTAAGTAGTTAAGTTATAACCTACTTAAATTGTAATACGGTGGATGTATGTTTAGGTTGGAAAGCAACAGGGATTTTGCAGTGTTGTGTTCGACAGTAGGTGCTCGCTGCGTATTGAGTCAGGTCGCTCTTGTCAGTGTTTGGATCAGACTATTCACTGGAAGGGGATTAATTTTACCACAATCTTGGAATATGGCTTGAAAACCGTATTGTAGACAACGTCAATTACACGGGTCAGGTGACCGACTACAAAGAGCTGTCCACAGATTTGCTTTTAATACTTTTTTGAGAGTGTTAACTTGAAGAACTGACTTTTAGAGAAATTATTATGCTTTGGTAGCAAATGAGAGATAGCCAAATCAGGTCATTTTAAACAAAATGCCGCATTTGAAAGGATTACTTTGCGACACGTCTTGCGTGTGTCTGGTCTGGCGTCTGTTTCATGGTGACCGACTACGTGTGAACATTATACCAGTATTGTAACATACTCTATAGTGATGAGTATGACCACTGACGTTGTGATTCACCCAGCCCCCTTTCCCTCGTTTGCCATTTTACTATATAACGAGCCTTTCTTGTGAATCGCAGTGTTTGGGAGATGTATTGAGATGTTTCTTGTCTCACTTTTTCAGATCTGTCTGTTGACGATGAACCTCATGACTTGTAACATTCACACCGTTTTCGAGGGGACAGCAAGGAGAATCATTTCTCTGGACTAAGTGAACACCTCTTATGTGGGAAACATGCCCTTGCCATTTGGCTTAAAACTCAAAAGGACTCGAAGGTATACTGTTTCAAGCAAGAGCTGTCTTGTCACTCGGATTCAGCTGCTCAATGGAGAGTTTGTTGAGTTTACGCTTTCAGTGGAGAGCACCGGGCAGGAATGTTTGGAGGCAGTTGCTCAGAGACTTGAGTTAAGAGAGGTATGTATGTGTTTTCATGCAATACAAGTGCTGATTGTTCTCTCTGATAGACTTTTTGAGAGTCACCATAAGGACATGATTATCGTTTGGTCACATCCTTACTGGGAACTGATAAGCAAGACAACAGAAACCAAGATAACCAGTTTGTCATTGTTTACTTGTATAATATAGCCTCTCATAATCACTGTCCTGCCTATGACAAGAATTCATTAATATGTAATTTGCGTCTGTGTGTGTGTAACCAACTCGTCACACAGAGTAGCAAACGTATAATGCATGTTTTTGAAAAGTTCATTCAAACAGAAGAGCCAGCTCTCACAGAGCATGAACAATACGGTCAAGAAAAAAAAAGTTCTGAGTCAGAATTGAACAATGTACTGAGCTCCATATCTGCATTTGATCACTATGGTCACATTGAAAACCACCTGTTGGTCATGAGCTGAAAGAGATGCTGTCATTTCCAGTTGCACCTCAAATCAATAGTAGAGACTGCTGAATATACAGGCATTCTGGCCTAGGAACATGCACTATATGACAGTGTCTGTTATTTTGCTGCATAAAATACCAAGGCTTCATTTGTCATTGGTCTGGGTAGCACGGTTATTGACAGGCCTCCACCCTCATTTAGAGGTTTTGATGTATGCCGAGTAATGACCATATCATTTGACGTCACTAGGTTTTGTTTTTGTGCAATCATGTGGTTCTCGCTCAGTCTCTGGTAGAAAGGTCAAGCATGTTCTGTCACTTTAATTGATTTAGGAATGAGATGTTTTTTTTTTTAATCAAGACTATTCCTGATATTTGTTTCAGTGATCGCACAACCAAAGTTAACTGTCCCACTTTAATCACTGCTAATTGTGTCCTCTTCGTTGTTATAGCTTCAGGTCATTATTATTTCACATTGTTATAAAATAAAAACACTTGATTAGTGTAGTGTACATAATGTTAACTCATAGTTGCTAACCAGTTAGGTTGTTACTGTTATGTCGGCATGTTATTTTCTAGTTGTGGTTTGAGAGTGGCTGCAAATGACAATAGGTCTCTTTCAGCTAACTTGTCTTTGGTAAACAGCAAGCCTCTCGGGGTTACTTTTCTTACCAGTGTTCATTGTGAGATGTTCAGGCAATCACAGGACTGAGCAGAGAGTGCCAACAGCTTATAAATCTAGTTTTATAGGCTGCAATGATTGAGTTTACATGTCCACGTAGGTTTTGAATGTTATGTAATGATCAGGAGAGGACCGACACATATGTCCACTATGTGACTAAACAGGAGACCTGTGTGATATTGATCTCAAGCAGTCCCATAATATTGTTCTAAAGTTTAATATGGAATCTATGTTTTGTGTGCATTCCTTCTAGCTTACTTCAAATAGTTAAACCTAAATTGTATATAAGATGTACACGTTGTCGTAGGATTTCCTTGATCACAGTGTGTTTCAGGTGTGACGTTTGTGCTTGCTTTCTTTGCTTGTTAGATAACATACTTCAGCCTGTGGTACTTCAACAAGCAGAACCAGCAGAGATGGATAGACTTGGAGAAGCCGTTGAAAAAGCAGCTGGACAAGTATGGGCTGGAGCCCACCGTTTACTTTGGAGTCGTGTTTTACATACCCAGCGTTACCCAACTGCAACAGGAGATCACAAGGTGATGTCCCATCAGTGATACGAGGTGTCTTAAGCTTAAGCTCAGTATGAAATGAGTACCAAGCGAAGTTTAGTGCAACCAAGTTTTATCTTTCTGTAAAGCGTTGGCCATGTTAAGGTGATTAAGCACCTGGCAGTTTTTTAGCGACGTCTTCTTACCTACATATCGTTTAATACTTCAATTCAAGCAGAGAGGTATTAAGTATTATTGTTTAAATATCTCATAAGTTATTTGAATACTTCTGCATTTCAGAAGGTTTGCTCTGTAATGACTTTTCAGCTATTTCTGCAAACCTGAACAAAGTTGTCATATTTGGTTGTTGGCTGCTTGTTCATTCTCCATTCATAAGTAACTCTCACTTTCTCCACAGATATCAGTATTACCTACAGCTGAAGAAGGATGTTCTGGAGGGCAGGATCTCGTGCTCACTGGAACAAGCTATTCGTTTAGCTAGCCTGGCAGTGCAAGGTAATATGAATGTATGATACTAGCCGAGCAACAGAAACTTAATTTTGACATTTCTTGGCATAAATCATTCTGCAGCGACAGCTTTAAGTCCCAAGCAACGTAATTACTGATGCAATTACACTGCAATTGTCCATAAATTGTGATATCAGCTGCTGAAATACTAAACTTCCCCTCACTTCTACAAATGTATACTGAAAACATTAGAATTATTCGTAATGATTTTTGGACAGAAAGCTTGTGCCAGTTCAGTACGTTTAAGTCTGCACGTTTGCTTGTATTGGGGTGTAAAGTAAACTCCAATAAGCCTATTGATTCTAAAACGGTTACCTTTTTAATCTCAATCAGTGTAGTATAAAAATAGTTTTTGCATCCAGAAGTAAGTTTCTTCTCAAAGCACAGCTAGAAAAAAATTAGATTTTTAGGTTTGGAATTTCACAAATACAAAACCACATTATTTTTCCATACCCTTTGTCTTGTTTTAATTATCTGCTGCTCACAGTAGTTTGTTTTAAACCTCAGTTCAATCACTTATCCAAGGGTTTTTAAGAACATTTTCATGATTCTTGTAATATAAAGCACTTAACAAGCACTCCTTAACCTAAATCAGCCTATTAAAAGTGGACAGGGGTGTGTTTGTGTGTGAACGTGAACTGCCTTTGCGTGAGCTTTAGCCCTGACACGTCCTCCAACTTTTGCCCAGCCAGAAGAATCTCAAACGCTGCTGGCAAAGTTATATCAGGCACGGCAATTTACTGGCCTGGGTGTTGGCATAGCAGAGCCGCTGAGATCACTTACTGCTGCAGCCATGTTCAAATGACTGACCAGCATGCAATGTGTGCACTTCAAGAAAAGCTCTAAGAGGCTTCTTGCAAGTTCCCTTAAGATTTAGTCACTGCTCAAGTAGTCATGCGAACTTTGCATTTGTGCTGGTAAATGTGCCGTTCCTATTTTCTGTCCCTGGCTAGGGTATTTTGGAGTGAAGGTTAGTTGTAGCTTCTGAGCAGTGCTGATGCCTGGGATACCCAACATAGTTGTGAATGTTGCCAGCAGGCAGCCTGAAGCTGGTAACTGTTTTGGACTTCTACGTTCTCAGGCGCTGAAGCAATTCCCTTTCTTAACAAACAGGCCCCGTCTCTCCTAAAATTAGTACATCTTGTCATCATGCATTGCAGCGTTCCAGAAGGCATTACACCATTCTGCAATCCTTGAATGTCTATTTTGCCTTGTACTAAATGCAGAAATGGACATGTAATAGAGTTTATTCAGAGAGCAGTGTCATGCAGAGTATGCCTTGCTGTATTTACCCACTTATTGTCTTTTCTTTGTTCACAGCTGACTTTGGAGACTTCAATCGATATGATTCCCAGGATTTCCTCCAGAAGTTTGCTTTGTTCCCTATTGTAAGCATTTACATTTTTATGGTCAACATGTGAAATGAAAACCGTTGCCGCTGTCCTGTGCTCATTTGTGTTTTAATACCAGCATTGTATCAATCCTGATGCCGTCTTTACAGGACTGGATCCAGGATGAGCGAGTGCTGGAAGAGGCCACTCAGAAAGTAGCTCTTCATTATCAGTCTTTTAGGTGAGCATCAGCTGGCCTGTTCTGTGTGTGGATACACTGACACACAGCTTTGCATTTTGCACAGACAAACACAGTCATTTTGTATCTATCTAGGCAATCCGTAGATTCACATAGAATCTCTCTGTTGCCATATAGTTCGTACCTTTTTAAGTTTATGCGTTGCTTTGCTTTCTTAGTGTTCCTGTCTTGGTGTTTTATGTAGGTCAATGGGCTTTGACAATTGTTTCTGTGTGTTGTTGTTTATAGGGGTTTATCAGCCCCTGAGGCAGAGATGTTGTACATGCAGGAGGTGGAGAAAATGGAAGGCTATGGTCAGGAAAGCTACCAAGCTAAGGTAGGTTAACAAGGTCCAGCCTTAGAGCCTCAACAGCTCAAACGTCAAAGAAGCATGGCGTTGGCTTACTATAATCTGACCTGCATAATGTCTGTCCGGATTCTTTCACATAAAGGACTGTTCTGACACTCGTTATCCTCTCCTTTCATCTAAACAGGACAGTACAGGCACAGATGTTTCCATGGGATCTTGCCTCGATGGCATCTTTGTCAAACATAAAAATGGCAGGCCGCTTCTTTTATTTAGGTAAGTCTAGAAATATTTGTTTGACTATTACAGCACTGCCTAAAAGTCCTGAAATATCATCTACTTCTAACTGTGAAGAATAAAAGCTTTATCTGGTAAATTGTGACCCTGGGCAGTAATTCTATTGATTCAGACAACTCTGTCAGTATAGATTGAGTTTTGTGGCACAGCTCACAGCGATTCTTGGGTGAGGTTGTCTCCTGTAATGTTCCTTAATGCTTTCATGCTTTCTAGACCTGAATGTGGCTCAAGAGGAATGAGTCAGGTAGACTGTGATATTTACTGATAAGGATTGTGGGAGCATTATTTGTCCGTCTAGTGAGTAGTACATTCTTGACCTTGGCTGAACTCTTTGGACATACCATTATGAGCACTGTATACCTTTTTTAAAAAATTTTTTTAAATGTATCGACTTCCACATATGTATGTTTTTTTATAATGTAGTGTCACAGTCTCTTGTTTTAAAATGCTGCAAGGTGCTGTGACCGTCATGACATCATGTGTTCTTTTCCCCCTCTCTTTCTCTCTGCTACCGTGCTTTAAATGGCTGCGTAGGTGGAATGAAATTAACAACATGAGTCATAACAGGTCCTTCTTTGTCCTGGAGCTTGCCAACAGAGAGGAGAGTGTCCAGTTCCAGACCGTAAGTCTCTGCTTCTCTTCTCTACCCATCCCCTGGGACATTTCAGTCTCCTATTGGATTTAGCTAAATTACAAATTGCCATCGTCAGGGAGCCGATCTTCAGTTAGTCTAAACAATGCACATATGTTTGTGTGCGGGTGTGGCTGTAACTGCGGTTGTTTGGGTATGTTATGCATGTGTTGGTCATGAAGTCACATACCATTAGCTGAAACTCAAAGTAGAACGGTATCTGAGAGCATACACAGGAACTACTTTGCTTGGAGATAACTAAGCAAACACCACATCTGTACTATTTGTCTCACCATCGAATTATTTTTTCTTCTCTTTTTTTTTTTTTTGTGTAGGAAGACATGGAAACCTCCAAATATGTGTGCCGGATGTGTCTGGCCAGACTCAAGTTTTATAAGATTAACAAGAGTAGCCTGTAAGTGTTTTTTTTATTTTCATTTTTTTTTTTACATGTCTAGCCTAGTTCCTGTCTCTTTGTTCCTTGTCGTCTCGTGCATGTGTCTCCTCTTTGGTGTAGCCTCACTTCTATCCTCCTCTCTCTTCAGAGAGGAGTGTGACCCCCTGCCTTCTGAGGGCTCCCAGAAGTCCCTTCTCACTCTATCCTTTCCTCGCTTTCCATTGCTCTCTCGTCCCTTTCTGCCTTCTAATAAGGGGTGAGCAACACTATCAGCCCCGCACAGTACAGTATTATGGCTGTCCAGCTGGTGCCAACACCAATCCCTTCCTGATTGACTAGCCAACAATGCCCCAGCAAACAGGCTCTCTACAATGTATCTGAAATGGGCCTTGGGTTGTAAAACATCTGGACTTTCCATTCAATTAAAATAAATTATATTTGGTTTATTATTTATTTATTAGACCAGATTGGTCCATAGAAAGAATAGCCTCTGTTTTGATTAAACTAAAGGGGATCATAATCAATTAAATAAATATTAAAATTCACAAAGATCATTATTGTCAGCACTATTTGTAAAGTAGAGATGAACACACCTGTTTTTACATTTTTGACTTTAAGGTCTTTTTAAATCTTCTCTTAAATCTGTTTTTCAGAATTCTCTCTTACAGTAGTTCATTTACTTTTGCTTTGATCAGATATTTCCAGATCTACATTTTCTAAATTATTTTTATTTAGCTTGTGTTCGGATTCAAGTGTTAGTAAATACATTTAACGCGGAGAAGTGGGCCGTGTTTTTGTTAAATGCAAGTCAATCAAAATTAAAAACCCATCGCACAACTCTTCTTCATTACCCCATGCTCGCTGGCGTACTTTAGCAAAAATGTTGCACGGTAGAGAAGATTTGAGCGATGTGTTTTTAAGTTTGACGGATGTGACCTGGTCTGCACCTTGCTGTGTGCGTTTTCAAAGTTAAATATAAAAAAAAAAAGAGGTTGAAATAAAGTATTAGAAGAAGTATTATTAGTAGTTGGCTTAGCTCAACTTTTTTGTTTTCCCACCAGCCAAACGCAGCCTGCAGTGGTCAACCCAGTCAGAAGGAGATCCTCTACGAGAATATCTCTGGTAATGTCCGTGCTCTCTCCAAACAAACTTTTGCATTATATATTTTGTGTGCTTGCATATTTTCCTGATGATTTGTGGCTTGCATTGCAGCACAGGGTGTATATTCCAGTCATTATTTAGGGGTGTGTCACCACATAGTTATATTTAGTTATTTGCTCTGTACAGTATTTAGATCATATGAGCAGTAACTGAATCCCTCTCTTGTTAATTTACAGCCAAAGCCTCAGGCCTACATGATGCCCCCTCCTCAAATGCACTACAATGGTCATTTCACAGAGCCTTACACATCATCACAAGGTAACTACTGTAGTATAGAGAGTGGCTTGCAACCAGGAAATTGAAAATGAGTGCATGGGATAACATTTGAAGTTATTGCACGATCCAAGTTTGTTTTGCACTGTGATTGCCTGCTCTGTATTCAGCTACATTTAAATGTTTCATTGTTTTGTAATTATAATCCATTGCCCATTTTGGATGTGTTGTTCATTTGCTCTCTCGCAGACAACCTGTACATGAACAATCAGAATGGTTATTACTACCACTCCCAGACCAGCCTGGACTGCTCTCCTCTGGAATACAACAGTGGAGGGCGTTTACGTAACGGCAGTGTGTACAGCGCCCACAGTACCAGCTCTCTAACTAATCCCCAGCACTACCATCAGCCCTCACCCATGTCCTCCAACCCCTCTATCACTAGCGATATCACCAGGCCGGACTATGTCCCTTCGCATCGCCACAGCGCTCTCATCCCACCTTCCTACCGTGCCACTCCTGATTATGAGACAGTGATGCGTCAGAAGAACCGGGGAGCAGGAGGAGGGATGCTTTCCTCTCAAGAGCACCGGCAGAGCCACTCCATGAGGAACCTGAACATTGGTAACTCGTACGCCTACAGCAGACCAGACCCTCTAGTTTACAGCCAGCCAGAGATCAGAGGAGAGCATGGCGGAGCAACACAGCACCATCACTATCCCTTCCATCTGGGCTCCAGCTTCCACAGCCCCTCTCCATACCCCTACCCTACAGAGAGGAGGCCTGTAGTGGGGGCGGTTAGTGTCCCGGAGCTCACTAATGTCCAGTTACAACAGGCACAGGAGTATCCAGCCCCGAACATCATGAGAACACATGTGTACAGGCCACCTCCACCCTACCCATACGCCCACCCTCGGCCTGCTAACAGCACACCTGACCTGTCGCGCCACCTGTATGTCAGCAGTAGCAACCCAGACCTTATCATCACGCGGCGGGTGCATCACTCAGTCCAGACTTTCCAAGAGGACAGCCTGCCTGTTGCCCACTCTTTACAAGAGGTGTCAGAGCCCCTTTTCAGTGGACCCCCGCAGAGACACCCATACCACGCTCAGAAGCGGAACTCCATTGAGATTGCTGGATTAGCACACAGTCTCGAAGGGATGAGGGTCAAAGAGCGGACTGTGTCTTCCTCAGCAGCTGAAACTGCATCCCCCCCTCCGCCCCTGCGTGGCGGTCGCTCCCAGGGATCTCAGCTCAACGTGTTTTTGGAACGTACAAAGACGGAGGACAGGGGTGATGTGCAGTATGGACACAAAAAGTCCCTTTCAGATGCCACCATGCTGGTTCACAGTAGTGGTGACGAAGAGGAGTTTGAGGAGGACAACGGACGTCACACTCCACTTTCTCAGGATGCGATAGCAGCGACTGACCAGCCGTCACAACAGCATCGCAGCTTGACTTCTCTTTCTTCTCTGACGCCTCAGCAACAGACTCCCATAGAGCCGCCTCCTGCATATCCCATAGGCTCCGCCCTTGACCCCTCGATAACCAGCTCCTTGACTTACAACGTTCACCCCCTGATCCAGGAGGCTGAGCCCCTCTACCTGCTGTCAGATTTACGACAACCCAATATTATGCCTTCAGTTTCTGAGGGAGACCTGAGTGGCCAGGGCAAGCAGAAGAATAAAAAAGACTTCAAGAAGAGGCCTGTGTCCGATGTGCCTCCTGGGAAGAAAACAGTGGAAGGTTTGCCCCCTCCGGTGAGTCTTGTTCCCAATTACATTACACTTTTTTTTAGCATAGTGCAGTAGTTGATAAACATTTTGAAAGTGAGAAATGGATGTATTTCTCCATTATAAATATTATATTTGTTTTCTAGATGTTTGTCTTCAAATGGGCATGAAAGTGAGATTTAGCAGCTAGTTAATGTTTTCAGCATGTTGAGCAGTTTCATTCTAATGTATTGCTAACACCTCACAACATTCAATGACACACCAGCTTTATATTGCTGTGTAGTTGCACTTAATACCTCAGAGAACCCAGTCCCAAAAAGGCAAAAAAAACTGCTCCGAGTGTCAGTTTTCTATAATAATGCTTTATAGGCTCTTGTTTTTGTTCAAAGTAACACGACATGTCTATGCCTCATTTCAAGATCACATGACTATGCCTGTACAAAGTATTAAAGGTAGCTCCAGTAGCCAGTTTTGAATGACAGAAGCAAGCTCATGTTTTGAAAGAATGTAGTTAGACTACCTTGGGAAACCGGACAGGTGACATTCACTCGGCAAACCCAGAGAGGCTGTGCAGTCCCTCCCCTCTTGCGTGCTCACTCCCTCACTGCGAAACTCACAATCACTTTTTCTCTGTCTCTACTCTGTTGTCACACCAGGGCATGAAGAAAGGAGCTAGGTCGGAGGTGAAGAAGATGGGTCCTCTGAAGGTGGCTCACCTAAATGGCCTGTCTGTGTCGAGGCAGCCAATGCACGAAGATGTCAAGGATGAGCCAGAAAGAGCGTCTAATGACGAGAGGGTAGGACACTTAAGACTCTTTGTTTGTTTTTTTTTTCAATGATTTGCTCCTTGACAGGCGGATTTTGTTATACAAAAACAAATGTAAATTTTTATTTTGGGCAATAGAAACATATGAGATATGTGAGATTTGTTACATGTTGCTTGTGTATTGTATCTCTGGAAAAGAAGCTTGTCTCCAGGAGTTACTGGTTGTGTTGGTATTATTAATATCCTGGTAGGTGAGGCCTTGTTATGATGGATACATGAATGAGAACATCTAATTATCATTATCATTATCATTAGCTCTTCAGCTTAAGTTACACGTCGTCTTTGTTAAAATGGATTTTTATAAAATTGGTATCGGAAAAAGTAACGTCCAGGAACCAGTGTGGAAGTCAAGGTATCTGTACCGGTATGGATATCGAACGTTGTTTTCGAATCATACCCAGCCCTAGACACCAGTCACCACTGAAAACCTCTAATGGAAAGCACAACCCAATATTTCTACATTAATAGAAAGTAAAACTACAGTTATAGAAAGTAAAACTACAGTTATAGAAAGTAAAACTACAGTAATAGAAAGTAAAGCAAAAATGAGCCGTTGATCCCTCATAATAATGTCTTTACTTTAAAAAATTAAAAATTTTAAGAACTTTATTTATCCCAAGGGAAATTGTTGTGCAACAGTTGCAATACACAGTAGGAGACGGTATAAGACGCAAAATATTGCAGAAATATTTTCATTTTGTTTCTGAAAATGTGTCGTGCAAAGTGTCACTGCAGATTCAATTCTGACCAAAGATCGGGGAATTATACTGTACACCTCATACATTACTTTTGTATTTATAAAATCTTTTGCATTAAGGAAGTCAAAATGAGGTAAAGTTATTGATGAGTCACAACTGCACCATCCACGGCAGCGATGTACCATTTCCTTGTTTGTGTGTGTCTTAGTGTAAAGTGCTGGAGCAGCATATGGAGAGGGGAGAGCTTTTGAAAGAGTACGAGAGTATCCCAAAGCGTCGTCCAGCAGGGGAATGTACCATCGCCCTGCTGCCAGAGAGCGGAGACAAAAACCGCTTCCAGGACGTCCTGCCTTACGATGACACCCGAGTGGAGCTGGTTCCCACTAAAGAGAACAACACGGGATACATCAATGCATCGCATATTAGAGTAAGTTGTGCAGATCGTAATTTTATATTATATTATCATATTATCTCTTAACATGTAATAGAACACTGGCGAATGATTCCACCCATCTACTACACTGTGTCTATCGTCCAGCACACATCCAAACTCTTCTGGGGATTCCAGCTGCTCATGCAGGGGTGTTTATTCACATTCACTCTTTCATTATCAAGTCTCTGACACAACAGAAATAGTCTACTGCTTCTCCAGCACTGTTTTTAGAAGAATTACTGATGAGCTCCTGTGACTGGTGACTTTAAAAAGAACCTATTTCTTGTCTTAAATATTTGTCTCTGTTGACGTTGCAAATGGAGCTGCTAGCTGTGATGAAAGAACAATGTCGCACTGGATCTGACAATAAAGTATTACCGTCGCCTGTCTCATTAGATAACAGTAGGTGGGCAGGAGTGGAGCTACATAGCCACGCAGGGTCCACTGTCGAACACGTGTCCGGACTTTTGGCAGATGGTGTGGGAGCAGGGTGTCTCCATCATCGCCATGGTCACTGCTGAAGAGGTGCGTTGATCTCATATTTACGGCGTCACATTTGTTTTTCATTCCTCATTATTACCTACACTTAACATTTGTATGTCATCTGCATCCTGCAGGAGAGCGGCCGAGAAAAGAGCTTCCGTTATTGGCCCCGACTCGGCTCGCGACACAACACGGTGACGTACGGTCGCTTCAAGATCACAACGCGGTTCCGCACAGAGTCCGGCTGCTACGCTACCACGGGGCTGAAGATCAAACACCTCCTGACGGGCCAAGAGAGGACCGTCTGGCACCTGCAGTACACAGACTGGCCTGACCACGGGTGTCCTGAAGACTTCAAAGGCTTCCTCAGTGAGTGGCCTCTGTGTCCGTTTATCCTTTCATGGTCATCATGCTTTAATGGTCGGATATCTAGCATTATATTTATTTACTTAACGTTTATAAATAGGCTGCATTCCGCTGTCTGCATGAGTGTCTCCCGCAGATGCGTCATTGTTTCACTCGCAACCTGCCTCAAGAAAGTGTCGTAACAGTGATTAACCTCGATCCGTGTCTAGAACTATGCCGTGTTTGGGTCCTTGAATTTAGGGGAATTGGGTCTGAAAAATTGATGTTCAAGATGGTGTAGCAAGGTTTAAAAAAAACTTGATTTTCATTGGGGGAGGTCCTTAAGCTACCGAAGCTCTGCGTCAAAACTGCTCTATGAATAAATGTGTATCTAATGAACTCTCTTTCACCTCTACCTTTCTCCAGCCTACCTGGAGGAGATCCAGTCTGTGAGGAGACACACAAACAGCATCAGTGACCCAAAGAACACCAACCTACCTGTGCTGGTGCACTGCAGTGCCGGAGTGGGACGGACTGGTGTGATCGTCCTGTCGGAGATCATGATAGCCTGTCTGGAGCACAATGAGGTAACTTCCTCACTTAAAATAAAAGCTGTGCACTACAGCTTTTTCCAAGTTATGACCTCATCCGGTGCATATTTTCTTGGTTGCTGTTACTGTAACTTACTAAACGTCTGTCTTTTTTTCCAGACGCTGGATGTCCCAAAATTCCTTTTGAAGCTGCGTGGTCAGAGAATGATGATGGTTCAGACCCTGTCTCAGTACACCTTCATCTACAAGGTGATCATCCAGTACCTCCGCAACTCCAGGCTCATATGAGCACAAGTGTTTGTCTGGCTCGACTACGACCCTCAGTGTACGCCGTCATTACAGGTGATTGTAGGCTGGAGTTCGCTCCAGGTTTATGCCAAACTGCACTGTGATGACGCAGCTGCGTGCATCTGCTCACTGTAGCGCTCAGTATTGTGGTGGACCACGTTCGGTCAAGAATTGAATCAGGCAAGGCTGAAGGAATCAGTGTGGATATACAAGAAAGAAGCAATCCCACATGAAGGAACATAAAGACGTATGACCTGCCTCTAAACAGTATTATATATATTTTATTTTTTACATTACATTTTTGCTTAATAAAGCCCAGCACTTTTACAGTACTTTGCTGTACATAATGAACCAATGTTAAGCTGCATTTAAAAAAAAAAAAAAAAATCTTTACAATAGGTATGTATCAAAAAGTTGTATTTTTAATTTGACAAAGGTCACTTTTTAAATAAATATGTGTTGGATTGCTGTTTGCTAACTATTGGTTCTGATAATGAAGGACGTTTCTGTAGTAATGAACACAGAGTGGATAAAGCTCTGAAAATATCAGTTGTCTCGTGAAGGTTTCCTTATTTCCTGATTTTAACTTATCATGTGGCCTGTGGTGGTACAGACCGGGGTTTGTCCCGGTGTTTAACTTTAATAGCAACATAGATTTACATTCAACAGAATGATGCTAATGTTTAGCCCATGATTCGGCTGTGTTACTTGGTATGAGCGATTTTCATGTTTAAAAACAAAGCCACAGTACCCACCAAACAAAATTCTCTGTGCAGAGAGAAAGAATGACAGAGCAGGCTTTTGAGTCGGGAATAAAACTGGATAATTAATTTTATACTCCTATTTTTCATCCTTTTTTTTTTTTTTCCTCAGTGCTGTATTTGAGCTAGATCAATATACTTTAAAAAATATTTTGTTAAGACAAAGTGCCTAAATATCTGCCTTAAAAGACTGTATTGTTGCATAATATGAAGGAATTTTTTTCTCATTCATGTGATAAATTTGAGACATCCCTGAATGAAGTACAAGGGTTGCAAACAATAATCATAATTCTCAAATTTGGCTGATCCCATAAGTTGTGACAGTTGGGCTTTTTGTTTTATTGTTAAGTACATAGAAATTGGGAAAGTCTGACAGACCATCTCTTCAGTATTCTTCCTGCTGTTACAAATAGCCTCCTGACTATTGGTAAACACTTTCATTTCCCGCTGCAGCTATAATATTTACAGCCCAATTATGAAGTTCCCCTGTATCCAAGCAATGCTTACAGGCATGGCAACGTTTACATGAAGTCAAATAATGTTTTAACGATGTTAATTTGAAATATTTTGCCTATATCAATATAAAAAAGGCACAGACCTAATTTGTAATGTGGCCAAAGTGATTTTTAAATCCCTCATTTGTCTTACGCTAAATGTTTGTGTTGTTGGTGTCAGACACGTGGGCAGTGATTTTACTTAACTGGAGAAACATTTATCTAAACTGATGTTGAGATGCCTTTTTAAAGTGGATCTTTTTAAAGGCCCGTATGAATTTGCTTCCGGTTGTTTATTGGTTTTAAAATACTGATTGAGTCTTAGTGTGAAGACTGAAAAGAGTGATTTTGTGATGTTTTGTCCATGTACAGGTATGTTGTTCATAATGTAAAATTCTGCTTTTATGAATATTGGTTATTGTACAAACTGTATAAACTATCTATTGAAAAAAAAAAAAAAAAAAATGGTTGCCATCGGAAAAAAAAAAGTGTAGAAAATCTTCAACCAAGAATATTTGGAAATAAAATTGTTTCTATTAAGTTGTTGATCCGCTGCTGTATTTGAGTTAACTACCATGCCACCTTGTGGTAGGAATTAGCCAGTGGCTCTCCATCTCGGGTCTCACAATTTCTGTAGGTCACATCAACATAAGAGTTTACATTACAAAGAATTCTTTATTAAATAAATTCAGAATTGAAAAAGTATCACAGCTGGTACAGAATCTGCAAGGAAATAAGATTTCAGTCTAATCTTCTGACCGTCCTCAACTCGATCTCCAACAGGTAGCAGTGGTTTCAGTCTTCAGGCTGCACACTGACGCCTCTTTAGTCAGAAAGATTTGTCTATTAAATCCCTTTGTCTTAAAAAAGGCGAAAATGTTTAGGGTAAAGAACTTGCATTTTATGCTTAGGGAAAAATGCATGTAGTGTCTTTGTCCATCTTTTCAGTGTTTCCCAGTGATACCGGAACCTGCAAGCTGTGTCCCAATTCCATTACTACATGTATACTGTACATACTAATCTCTACAGTATCATATTTGGTTTTGCAGATTGTATGAAGGAAATCTACTTGACCAGTTAAAAATGTTTTTCAAAATTTTAAGTCTTTAAAATAAAAAGTTTGACTTTTACTTTTAGTTTGAATGTTTTACAGTTGTGAGCAGCTCGACCTTTTCTATTGTCCATTGCATTGTGGCAGAATAGGGTCCATCAACAGCACATTCAAAAAAATAAAGAAGTTTTAATTTTTTGTTAACACTGTTTAGTCAGTTTCACAGTATGAACACAATACATACTCAAAGCCGCCTTAGAATCTATATGAAATATGGATTTGGGACACAGTTACAGTATTGTGGCCCAATGGCCCAATCATTTGTTCTTCTGCAAAACATTTACTTGTATTTTCACTTTAACACTGAGGAAATTAAAAAAAGCAAAATTAAAAAAAACACCAAGTAAAAAAAATACTGTGAGCATCTAAAAATCAGGAAGATTTACCCTCATAAGTGTTTTCTGACTCCATAGAAAACAAAATAGAGTTAGTGTCAAACACGACATCCGGATCACTTTGAGGAAAAAAAAAAACAAAAAACATGAGTGTCAGTAGAAATTAATACTGGTACCGTCCTCTCTTTCCACCATAACCTCCTTGGTTCCATCCACCTCCTCCTCCTCCTCCTCTCCAACTTCCTCCCCCTCTTCCACCACCACGGCCTCCCCAGCCACCACCGCGGCCTCCATCTTGTCTCTTTTGCCAGGGTGGCATCTCAGGAGGTGGGGCTTCTATCTCTGAGGGACGTCCTCCTCTGTCGGGGACTCTCCCCATCAGAATCTGTGGATAAGAGAAGACGACAAGAGAAAATGGTTGTGTCAGAAGAAAACAAACAAACATCGGATTGAGGTACGTTTATTGGGAAAGAGGAAAAGTTCTTCTGTACCTTGTTGACAGCGCAAGCCGTCTTCTCCCTGCTGGTGCCGCTGCTGGTCTTCACCACGTTGCAGAGGTCTTCTCTGGCTGCCAGCAGCTCGGCCATGTCCACTGTGGACTGCGGCCTCAGAGCGTGTCTCCTAGGCTGGTAGGCCCTCGCCATGCTGTCCACCTTTACCTAACAAACCAAAAGGCACATGGAGAAAGATAAAAATCAGCTTCTAATGAAAACCAAATTGCTTTCCAGTTATCAGCTATTGCATAATCAATTTCTCCCTCATAATTGTAATCAGTTTAGACTCCCCGTGATGGAGAAAAAAGGGCGAAAACAGTGCGATTGTTATATAAACGTGCCTTGGCTCTGTCTGACCATCCAAATGACTGAACTGTGACGTCCAGCCGTTTGATCAGCATCCTGCGCCGACACTCGTACTCTGAAGACAGAGCTGTGTTTATGTTGTGCAACTTTTCCTGCGGAGATTAAAAGAAGAAAAAAAAAATAAGGAATGAATCCAAAAAGGCAAGGTAAATTATAAACACACTTTTACATTGTACTAAAATCACACCCAGCAACTAATACACAATAGTTCATATGATGTGATTAATTTCAGTTAATCTACTTACCCATTGTTCACTGCATAGAGATTTCTTTAACACAGAGTTTCCTATGCAGCCATTTGGAAGATCTTTAAGTACTTTATCAACCTACAATGACACAGGGTTTGATAAAACACAAAAAGGAAAAACAATGAAGCAGTCATCTAAAATGGCGCAATACAACACAGGATCAAGTGCAACTCAATGTGTGCCTACAAGTCAAGTGTATTGGCCATTTAATTGACGATTTAAAAAAAAAAAAAAAAAGGGAGAGTCCCCATAGTTTTAGGAACATAGTGTTACCGTTCCTGCCCCTTAAAAACAAATACTTTTAAAATGGTAGAGATTATTGCAAGCAAGACGCATGGGAACATGGCCAGTTAACAGTAACAGTTAAGTAAACATTGCAAATAAATTAAAAATCAATATGAAACCCATTAGGGAAGCACAAGGATGCTCGCCACGGTTTTGAATGTTTGCATGTTTTACAATGTTCAAACCAGAGCGTTAAAAGCATGCAAAACAACAAAAAACGCTTTGTTGGCCTCGAGTTATACACAGGCAGGGTGACAAAAAGACTCACAGGGTAATTTGGGTGTCCCTGACATAAATGTACTTAAATGGTATTAAATAGTCCCACCTTGTCTTGGACCTGGGACAAAACTGCTGGTGCGTCCTGTCCTCTGGGCTCTGGTAGGTTCAGCGTTTCACAGATTGCCAGGAGCTCCTGACACACCGGACTCTCCTCTTGTTGTTTACGAGAGACTCCTCTGCTCTTCACGATATGAGCTGCTTGGAGCTCAGAGCTTAGAAACACTTCATTAAAAAAAAAAAAAAAAAAAAAAAATCAAATTCTTAAAATGACTCACTGACCACACAGTTTGTAGCACAATGATGGGAATAAGTAGAACGATTTGATTACATACAGACACATTTGAGATGATCTTTTGCATTCCGCGCACTGCCCTTGAGAATGGCTGAAACGACTTCTTCATAAGGACAGTGCAACTCTTTAAGCAGACCACTCATCTCCAGCTGAAGGCTGTCCATGTCGTCTGGAGGGAGGACAGAGAGGAATCAGGTCGACTGTGAGCGATGAGACCACTTTAGAGCAACATCAAATCAGGTGTGAATGGATGTGGGCTCACCTGGACCGGAAGTAATGCTCTCCTCCAGATCACACAGCGGCTTTAACCTGGATGCCAGCCACCTGCACAGCTCCACATACTCAGGCGAGGACAGGCCTCCCTCTGCAGCTCCGAGCAGCGCCGTCTCCTCCAGCAGAGGACCGTCGTAGCTACGGACGGAGAGAGCGGAGAGTCAAAACAGGAGCCTGCAACCCCCAGATGTAAATTAGAAGTATTGTTTCAACCAGCTACTTTACGACTTGCTGACTAGCCACTATAAACAGAGACTGAGAACATAACGGGAACTGAGGTTATAGGCGAAGCTACCGCGCCATGCTAACAGTAAATTAGCTTACCCAAACTGCTCTAACGAGTCCAAAATGTCGCACTGCATCGCTGAATCCATGAGTTTTTTTTTTTTTTAACCTGTTATTTTACTGATAACATGACGAAATAACGGACACCACACTGTCAGCATATACAGGTTTTGCACCCATTCATTTCTGCGTCGCTCTTATTCCGCCTTGCGGTTCCGGTTACGTACGTGAGCCGGAGTGAAACGTGTGAAATCTGTGGTTCCGCTGCAATGGTTCCGCCCCAGAACTAGTTAAATACTTACCAACATGGAAAACTGCAATTTAAAAGTCAGAGTTTGACCCATATTTTAGCAATAAAATGTGTTTGATTTTCAAAAGTATTCATTGTGAAGAATGGCTCTGGTCAGAATGTGAAATTATTGATTGATTGTAAAGAATGACACTTATTTATAGGTTGAAAATAATTCTCTAAAATACTCGTCTTGGATGCATTTTCTGTTGATACAAGGCAGAGTTCTTGAAAGGTTGACATTTTGAAAATGTTTACCAGACACAAGCCATATTTTATGATTCCATCTCATGTTGAATGTAAAATACGAATCTGCAAACTAACAAGTACAGTTATAGTAAATGCAGTCAAATAATACATTGTTGTCCTGTTAAATAAATGTCAGATCAAATGGAAATAGATAAAATGGTGCTGAGCATGATCTTAATTAGGTACTTGAGTAAACATACTTCTTCACAATTCAGTTGCAAACGCTTGTTTAAGTTTTCATTCAAGGTTCACCAACAACTATAGTTCATTAACACCACATAACACGCTGTATCTGGGTCGAACATATGAGGATGAGAAATGTGTTATAGGATGCAAATGGACTTTGGTTAGACTAAGTTGTTTCTCTGTTGTTACTTATGCCAATTACAATCCCATTCTCCTTAAACATAATCACCAGTACATATAACGTCTTGCCGCCTCCTTGAAGGCGCTGGAGAACGGGCTCCAACAAATGATTATTTTCACTATCAATTTATCTTTTTTTCGATTAACCATTACTAAATAGAGAAGGAAGCCTGTCACAATTTCCTAGAGCCCAAGATTTCATCTTCAAATGTCCTGTTATGCCTGACCAACTATCCAAAACTTTAACATATCCATAAAACAGAGGAATAGCATATTATCACATTTAAGATGCTGGAACCAAATGTTTGGCATTTATGCTTGACAATTGCCTTAAACCCACACATTAATTGTTTATTAGAATTGTTGCCGATTCATTTTCTGTTTAAAGAGCCAATTGTTTCGACTGTACTTTTGGTTAAATATAGCTGTCTGGATTTTACACACATTAGTACTAGTATGTCTTTGAAATGCAGAAGTATAATTTACTGGAGTACTCAGTATTGACAGTTGATCGTCACATATTTACAAAAGAGTAATGTTATTTAAATATTCTCCTAACCGCAGTAAACTTGACCATGTGCACTTGGTTTGTCTTCAAAAAACTCCACTCATTTTTATTCATTTTACATGGATGGATTGATTTACGGTAAAAAAAAAAAGAAACACAATGAAGCCTACACAGCAAAAGATTAAAACTCACCATTTTATTATGATAATGTTATTTGATATGTCAAATTACAAGTGTATGATGTAACATAAAAACAGTTACAAACATATGTATGCATATTTACATTATATATTTATGAAAAGTAACGAGCTACATCTGTATAAAGAAAATACAACTATGACATGAGTTATTGGGACTATAAATCATATACTTGGTATTCTCGAACCATGATAAGAAAAACCTAGTGTAGAAACCAATAGAACCGATAGATGTTAAATTATAAAATGGAAACTAGGATGGACGTGAGGCACTTTTTTGAGGTTGTCAGGATGTGAAAGCCGGTGGCATTAAGAAACTTCAAGAAAAAAAAAAAAAATAGATGCACAGGAAAGAAATATGCACAAAGAGAGTGAAAGAAAGAAAAAAAGAAAGAAAACAGGCAGTGTTTACAGAATAGTTAAGAGTAGTACCATTTATACTGCAAGTTTCAAAACACAAATGTCTTCCACTATTTAGAACTAATCACATAAATGTTACATCAAGCGCTGTAAGATGAAAAAAAGCTTACATATAGTATCATCAGTGCACCAAAGCATCGGAGAATTGAAACATAACCACTCAACTGCTGTGAAAAGTAACCTTTTTAAAACAATACACTGAAGAGAAACAGGTTTATATAGCTTTTTTCTTTTTTTAATCTACACAATGTCAAGAATGTACACTTGTATGCATTCCCAAAGATATGCACAATTTCCAAGATTGAAAGAGGATAAAAGACTAGCAGCAAAGTGGTTAAAACTGAAGTCTTATATAATGCAGGTCAAAAAAATATATATATTAAAGCAGACAGACACATGTTGCATATATAATACAGTACATGACAGGAAGTTGCACTGTGCTGGTTAATGCAGAATGAGAAGTGTTATTTCAGCATTCTCTACACTTTGTATAAATGCACGTCCTACATTTTGCTTCTCAGCCAGCAAGTTTTAATCAGGTTCATCAAACCTTGGTTCAGCTTGCAATAATGCAGGGCAATCCAATTACAATGGGAGAATATGACACAACCAAACATTTGGTTACACACCAACCCGGCACGCACGCAGCCAGCACACTGAAAACCAACATACACACACACAGTCATACACACACACACACAGTCACACACACACACACAGTCACACACACACTCGTGGGCACACAGAAACGCACGTATATAGTAACACTCGCGCACCCACACACATGCACAAGTGTCCACTTCATCACACAGAGCAATCAAACATTTAAAAACTCACTGTCATGGTTATATGCTGTTGGAGAATTAAGGTTTAACAGTCGTTCATAGCTGATTTCCTCTGTCAACGCAATAAAATTAGTGATTGTATCTAGCAGCTTTATATGTATGTATGTATATATATATATTTATGTATCAAACTTTTGAAACAAGTGGACTGCCACTACTG
The DNA here is from genome assembly GCA_943590825.1 of Bovichtus diacanthus. Classification (NCBI taxonomy): domain Eukaryota; kingdom Metazoa; phylum Chordata; class Actinopteri; order Perciformes; family Bovichtidae; genus Bovichtus; species Bovichtus diacanthus. Next base: position 8,796,652 of record CALSBV010012130.1, read on the forward strand.
TACCGTGTTAGCACTATCCTTCCTTCTACCGTACAAAACTAGAGAGAAACTCTATTAGAAGCTCAATAGTCATTTCCATCACAAACGCCCTCTACTTTTCAATGTGAAATAATACTAAAAGGTGACCTATGTACATAATGCTGTCAATTGAAGCTACAGTATATGCTGACAGCAACGATAAATACAGCTCTATCTTTAAAATTTCAAAGACAAAAAAAGCTGGGATTATTATCAGAACTTAAATATAGTGTTAAGTATTTACAGGTTGTTTGGAGTTTGGTACCAGGGGTTGGTCATCGATATCTATATATATATATCCATATATCTATATATATATATATCTATGTATATATATGGATATATATATATATATATATATATAGATATATAGCTATATATATATATATA
>CALSBV010012130.1:8810506-8821836 GCA_943590825.1 Bovichtus diacanthus
CAGCAGTCCAGCAGCACAACGATGCAACAGGAATACAGAAGAACCTGCCTGCCTGAGCTGAAGAGAGGCATTACACAACACTGGCAGAATACAGAAGATGCCAGGAGAGAAAGGAGAGCGGAGGGAGGAGAGGACAGAGAAGTGCAGGACAGAGAGAGGAGTGCGGGCACCGGGGAGATGAAACTCACCATCACCTGCTGTAGCTGACATTCACAGGAAAGAGTCGAAGCATTCACAAGCAGACAGACTGTACAGCCTCTGGGTGAGGTGAGGGGACGGTGTCTAATCACACTGACCGGCTATTAGAGATGTTTAACCTTCTTCCCAAAGCATTCATGTCATGTCATGTGAACTAGGGATTCAACCGAGTACTATTTTTCATTCAGATTATTGTCTCAATTAATCGTTTGGTCTGTAAAATGTGAGAAAATTGTGAAAAACATTCGTATTGCTTGTTGTCTGACCAACACTCCAAAATCCAAAATTAGTCATCATAAAGGAAAGCCACTAAGAAACACATTTATATTTGAGAGGCTGGAAGTAGTAATGTTGGGGTATTTTAGCTTAAAAAATTATGAATTGATTATTAAAATACATTTTCTGTCAATCTTCTTATATATTAAGTTTAGTAAACCAGTAAACTAACTAGCTCTCGCACCAACCAAGCCACCCTGCTCTCCGATAACACCTTGTCATCCTCTCATTAATATATGTTAACACGTTATGTTAAGAGCAATCCATAACTCTTTGTATTGATCATCACCTTCAATTGAAATTCACAGGCAGAGCTATTCTCAAAACCAACCCTACAGCTGTTGCCCATGCTTACGTTTTACCTAGACTATGTGTGGACTTGTGCCCAGGAAGTACAAATCTCAGATAAACGCTTGTGGGCAAGAGGCGACTGATGCCTAGTAGTGATAAGCCTTTACGATATGTTCTGCTGTACCTTCTCTATGCTCCCCAGGGTTCGCAGGTCTAGAGAGTAAAAGAGATTATAGCTCCCCAGCCAGCCTCTTGTGTAACATGGGGCAGGGTGGCATATTGCTGAGCTGGCGATTCTCTTGCTAATTGGATGACTTTGCAACCTCTGGCACTGTACTGAAAAAATGTTGCTTATCAGGACCTACAGCTGCTAACTAAACTCAGAGACCAAGCTCCACCCAAGTGTAATATCTAGTTTAGCTTTATTTTTTATGTAGAAATGCCACACGGGACACAGACAGACCAAACCCTACCTTTTTTTTTTTTTTTTTAAAGACTAGACCAGTCAGTGCTCAAACTTGAGCAGCACAAAAGCCCAACCTGGTCAAGTTTCTTCTGACTAAAGCTCTGCCACTATCTCAGGTTGCCACCCATTCTGTGTGTCCCAACTCCTGCCCCTACCTCTTTCTTACCAACGCTCCCTCCCCTGTCCTATATCGCCCACTGTGTTGCCCTGCCAGTCCCTACAGGAAGTGGGGAGTTTATCTGGGCAGCTGGCACTGATAAGATAACGCAGGAGGGGTCATGCTTGGGTGAGTGAGCAGGTAGCAGTGGGGGGAAGTCATCAACGCTAATCAACGCTATGCATCTCTTCGAACAGATGCTAGGTCAGCCATTACAAGCCAATGACAAACAGGCAGGAATACAGGCTGTAGACACCCGCTTACAGAATGCATGCCATGTTCATACACATACGCCCGTATCATTTTACACGTATTGGACGGCTGCCAACACACATAGTATAATGCAGCCTCTGAAAGGGAATTCCAAACAAACCTGGTGTTTCGTTTTTTAACTCCAAAAACGCACGCACGCACCATTAACAACCCGCCAACACACACACACACCTTGGTTGATGTCCTCAATGGCCCGACGTATGCCCCGGTCAAAAGCACGGGCGTCAGCAGGGCTCTGGAAAGTCAGTCCGAACTTCTTGTCGTTGATCCTCCAGTGGTGGAAGATGGGGTTGACCTTGTTGTATACTAGGTCTTTCTGCAGGACACACTCCAGCACCACCTGACAACGCACACACACACACACAGTTTGAGAGTGAAACAAGACATATTAGCGCTAAATGGCATTGTTGTAACATTTTGTCGAGCTAAAGTTAGTATACAGACTGGCAGCTGCATCATTTAAAAGGTTTAGTGATGAAACTCACTGGGGAACACACATGTCAATCCTTCATCTTACTCCTCATCCCAACTTGTTTAAATGTGCCACATTCAATCATTCCACAGCAACATTAGTAAGGGAACAGAGAGAACAAGATTGAGGCCTGCATCTGGAACTACACATAACTCCAGAGTTTCTAAAAATAGAAAAAGAAAAAAAGAAATCAATCTAAACCCAATCATTTCACATACTTCTTTGGATAATTTGTAAAACACATTCTAAATGGTGGGGTTTTCATTACAGATGATGATAAAGTTGGAGAGCATTGGTGGTGGCAGAAGGGAGGGGGGGGGTATGTTTTGGACCCAGGCAGCCCAAGTGTGTGGCAGAGAGAGACTGTGTTTCCAAAGCCTATTATTAATCAGGGCTACTGGGCCGCCTCCCGGCCTTCCTCTAGGCAGATTAAATGAAATGAGAGACGGCCATTACAGTCTTTGAGGTTTTTTACCGGCGTGCACGAGAGGTGGCTTAATGGGGTGTGAATGTGTGAGCGTGCTCATGGTGATCTGCGTGAGAGAATGCGTGAGCACAGGAGCTGGTGTGATGAAAAGCTCAATGACCCAAGTGCTACACTGTGCATCTTCGCAGTGCAAGTGCCTTGTCAGAGGATCACGGAAACAAACCAATACTCGTCTAGTGAAAGCAGATGGCACCGCTCCTCGTCGATCTGGACAACAGTCAACGTGCATGCTTTAAGAGGTTGATACGTGGCAGCTGTACGAGAAGTAAGTGATATGTGATATGCGTGTCAGAGAGGGTGCACACAGGTCTACATTTCATTCTGAATGTCTGAGCGAGAGATGCTTTTTAAACTCCCTGATTCAGGTTGCAAGTGTCCCGCAACATCACATTTCTCACAATATCCATCCTCGTGTCACGGTTTCATACATGCCTCCCCAAGAAAAGCAGGGGTAAAGGTTAAGCCTGTGTGTTTACCCAGAGCCAGTGGATGAGGGGAGGGAAGAAGAGAGGGATGGATGTGAAGAGGATCGGGTTGGTGGGAGGGGGGACGGAAGGGGGGGGCCTCTGGGGCTGATTGTAGAGGCGAGACTGAATGGAGCCGGAGCAGGTAAGGTGAGCGCACAGCGAGGCCGACAGAGGAGGAAGTATCACGGTTGCATGGAAGGACGATACTTAACACCGCATTCCACACTGTGCTCAGAGAAAAGAGAGGAGGAGGAGCCACCCCGGCAGAAACGGAACAGAGGCTGGAGATGTTAGAGGAGGAGAGGGACGGAGACAGACGGAGGTGAGACGTGCAGAGAGTAGTGAAGAGATAGCGTGAGAGCGGAAATGGGGGAAGATAGAGAGAGACTGCGTTTGCATGCACACAAGGAACCAAGTGGGAGAAATCAGGCTCCAAAATCTAAGAACACTGTCTTTGCCATCTTGTAACAATCATTTCAAGACTAGAGCCAAGACTATTTTCAAGAATAAAAGGATATATTATAATCTTAACTGTCTTGGAATGGAATGTTTTGAGCATTTAAAAATGACTTGCTGTGCGTCAGAAATATAGATATAAAAGCATGAGAGATGGCATGCAATAATAATTAAGCACTCTGTTCTAAAGGCTTAGTAAGAGGCATTGGTTGAAAATGATACACGTTTTTCCATTATCCCAAGAATTCCAGCTAATAAAGCATATTTTGCTAGCAAAGATAAGTCAAAACAACCAAATGACAAGGTTAACAGTAAAAACAAACAACTGTATCAAAGGGGCCCTTGCCCCACGGCAAAGCCTTTTAGAGTAAAGCCCGGACTACACCACATTCACAGCTGTATCAATCAGAGGGTGTCACAGACGATGAACGTCAGGAAGCGAGGTGAGAGCTTAGCCAGAGATTTGTCATAATCCGAGAGCCAGTATGGTAAGTAATCATCAACCAATTAGATCTGTAGTTTTTAAGAGAGTCAGAGAATGAGAGTCGAGGAGAGAGGGAGAGGGAGAGGGAGAGGGAGGGGGCAAGGAGGAGAGTGATTGGTAGCTATATGGAGAGCCAGCTGAGTCATCACCAGTACACTCTGTGCCGCATCACTGCGCTTATAGACAGATCCCCTCCACCTCTTCCGTCTCCCGTCTATCTGGCTCCACCTCTGTTTCCTGCTCTTTGACTACACACATCTCTTTCCCTGACTCCTCTCATATCTTATGCACCCCAATCACCTCATTTCTACCAGCCAGAATCGTGCCTTTGTGATTTCAAAATAACTGCATCTCTGATCTGTTTCTTCCTCTATCTAGCTCAAGCTCCTACCGGGGATGGGAGATGTCATTGTGCTCTTCTATTCTGTCCATTTCTGGCTGAATTAAAACACTGAAATGACAATGAAAGACATATATCTAAAATATGATTATATTAAAGGGTATTTCCCTTTTTCTGTGTTTTATACATTTTAGTAAAACGCATAAATCTGGAGAGCTAAATTAGGAGGTTAGATCTATGAAGAACTGTGTACAAATGTAATCCACTGCCCCTGCCCCCACCCTAACCCACCTCACACTCACACACAAACAGACATACACACACTGCACACACACACACAGACATTTAGGCTACCCACTTTCTGCATAGAACTTTGCACACATATCTCTTATTAGTGTGTATTTTGTATGTGCCACATAGTGTTCTTTATTTGTTTTCTTGTATTTATTTATTTATATCTCGTGTTTTCTTTTAGAGAAACAAAAACGTCACACCCACAAAGCAAGGTAGGCTAAACGAGACGTAGCCCTTGTTTAAAGATGGGTCGCTGCTGAATGACGCGCAGAGGACAGTCCTCCCCGGTTGACGGTCGAGGGTGCCACGAATCCACGGAAGCTGCAAGTTTTGGCCGAGAGGTGCTGTAGGGCTCAGGACATATCCGCCAGACACCTTCACCCCATTGCCTTTCAAAGCCGACCTAGAGCCGATCGCAGTGCACTGCAGCACCGCCGCGGAGGAAATGCGCCCGGCGAGGGCCAGCCATCCCACCCGTTGAGAAGTGTAAAAAAGAAATTTCGGTTCATACTGAAACTGTGGCGGGATAAATTAGACTATGGCAGGTCGCCACAGTCTAGGTAATTAATGGGGAACACTGAATCAGACCAAACAGCCTTTTTAACATTCAGAGGCTCTTCCCCCTCTCGTTTTTTTCTGTTTTCCACATCACTCATACAACATAATTATAGTCTTTCATTTACATCTGAAATCAAAACACTGATGGTACTGTTTTAGACAATACTGTGGTAACAAGTACTGATAGTGCCCTGCATTTTTTCCGACAATGGCTAACATATTCTTATGTGGTTTTCTCTGTTGCTGTTGTTTTCATCTCACTCATCACTCTGCCTATCCTCTTCTGATGCCCTCAGACTGTCGGTAGCACTGTAGTTGACGCCAGCACCATGGCACTGGGTGGCATCCCGACAGACTTACATATGGCTGGGTGTTTGTTGTGGTGGCTGGGGGTAGACTCTGGTGGTGATAGGGGTGTTTTTACCACATCCCAGAACAGTTGCCGGGGTCTCTGAGCCCTGTCTATAAGACGCCTGAACAACAGCATTCCCGTCACACCCTTTCCTGTGCCACACACACACACTTGGATAGCAGCGCACAAAACAAAAGCATGCAGTAAACACAAAACACACATAAAATGTGATCAGTCAAAGAAGATAAAAAATAAAAAAAACAAAAAAAAAGGTGATTTAGACGCCGTGCTGCAACAAGAATCTAAAGTTGGATCATCAGGAGCCGCCCGACTCTGAGCATCATGGTGGCCTCATCGGTCTCCTGACGTATGACAGACAGTTCTCTCTCTCTTACACACACACACACACACAGATTTACACTCTCATTACCACAGACCAGGATTATCCCAGAGCATCTAGTGGATCTGTTTTAGATCTACAACACAGAATGAGACTGTGACAAGAAGATCATGAGCTTTACAGCAAAAGCCATAAGGATTAGAACTACAACGTACAACTTTATCTTGCGAAGCCTCATTGTTACCTTGTGAGGAAACCGAATGACCACGCACTTTTGCAGGTTACGTGTTTATGTGTGTACATGGTGCCAAAAATGTGGGTAAAAACAAGCAACGTGTTTATGTCCCCTTGGGTTCTGGAAACTTGTGTTGGGCATTTTTCAGCATATTTTGACTAGAAAATGAAAATAAATGTTAATTGCAGCCATACCACAAAAAGAATCCAGCTTTTTAAATGAAATCATCATCTTTCGACATACATTTTGATATTAACCTTAGAGTGTTTTACACGCGTACCCATTTGGATTTTTTTTTTTTTTTACTGTTAGAATAACCAGGAACATATTTTCCTCGCCTAATTAACTGACACATACAGCCTTTACATCACACATCAAGAAAAAGAAAATGCTCATAAAAAGGTCGGTAAATACTTGTATACTTATGGAAAACCGGAGTGAGTGTGAATTTCCAGCCCCTATTCCATCATTTAAGTCCCCTCCAAGCTCTTTGTGCGTTTCCCACATCCCTCATCCCACATTCTCTTCTCCTGAGTAATCTGCCCTTCTCCTGATGATATCATCATGCATCACAGCATCACGCAGTTCGCTCCTATTTTCAGATACCTGCGCCATGGAGGAAAGCCAAACAACCACTTCCTGTGTGTGAGTGTGTGTGAGTGAAACACAGAGAGGGGGGTCTGGGAAAGGGGGGCTCAGGATGATCTCATCCAAGAGAATGCACCATCTCTGGTTTGTGCACCTGAATGTGCATGAAAGAGAGGGACTAAATAACCGAGAATGTAAACACATCACCTAGCTAGTTATATATAAAGTATTAATATGAATTTATGCAGCGTAGCATAACCTAAAACATTTTCCCATTATGAGCTAGAGGTTCCCTTACCAATTTGTCTTTGAGCCTCTCGCCCTTGATGTGAAATTCCACAGCGGTGGGGCTTAGACTGGGGCTGGGACTAGGACTGGAGCTACAGGGGCTGAGGTTGCTGCTGCTTCCTCCGCTGCCTCCACTGTGGATGCTGCCGCTGTCCTCCGCCCTGCTGACCTTATAGACGGTGACACAGCTAAGGCCTCCGCCCCCCAGGGGAAGCCACCCACCACTGGAGTCATCCCGAGTCATGACCACTGCTCTCACACGCGCATAACTGTCACTGTGGAGGAGGAAAGGGAGGAGAGGAAGGGAGTAAGACGAGGAGGGTGGAAGAAATAAGAAGGGCAAGAGCAGAAGGAAAATAATGCTTTTAGTGAACATGATCAGGAGTAATCAGAATTTAAACACTTTCAGGGGCTTTTCCTTGAGGGTCGTTTCTGGTGACCTTTCATCGCACTTGGATTAAAAACATCATCAAAAGTTGACAGCCTACATGAAATATCAGCCCACAGAGTTCAGTTGAAGCGCAGCATAAACAAGTCGTAGTACAGTACACTACACAAAATGGTTATTGAATGTGCAGTGAGGAACACACCATACAGACATACAGATAACATAAAGCGAAGAGATGGGTCTAAAATGTTTACATCCCATTTGTCCAACAAGTAGAGTGTTTAAAGAGTTCACCACATGCCACTAGAACTACTCGGATACTGAGATTAAATTAAAACTAATGAAACTAAGAGGAAATCTGGGTGGTGTCGGAAGCTACCACTAGCAACAAGCTAGCCTAAAATCGGCAACAAAACTAAAAATAGAATGTGAAGGAGCAAAGTCAAGGATTCAACTTTAGATTAAATGTATGGTCTGGTTTTAGTGCATGACGTAACAGACTATTGGCTAAGATTTCTAAAGTCTGAAGCTGTCAGTGTAGGTTTAACCTCGGCCAGAGGGTGACTGACCATGTGGCCAAGTTCAGGCTTTGGCTGCTGCTGATTTCCAACCTTTCCCCTAAGCAGGTGGTTTCAAACTAGACAACGCATGACAGGGGCTGCAGCTCACATCAACCTCTTTCCTTTCTTATTCCCGATGATACTGCTGTTACTTGTCTCACTCATCTTTCTCATGTTACCAAGCAGGGCTTTGAATCACGTCGTAATACATTGTAAGGCAGTTATCTACGACACATTTATTATTATTCTTAACTAAAAGGAAAACATACTAATAAAAAAACAAAAAACAAAGTGTGTTTTTTTTTTTTTTTTTTACAAAGCAGGAATGAAACAGGAGGTTATTCCCTGTATTTTTAAAAGGCTTTACGTTTCAGTGGTTTATACACAGCTAACATGAGGGTGTGCACAAAAATGCATAAAGCTTCAGGTTTTTTCAGACATACAGCAACATCATGCTTTGTCATTCAAATGTCAAACAAGCCATAAACTGGAAAAAGGCTGGACTGCCATATAGTAAAATAATCAAAACATAAAAAGTCTATAGTAAAGAAATTATATCTATATATTGCTATATTGGTCCAATCGCCATACTTCGATACTGACTATCAATTATACATTAATTACCCCTCATTCCATTTTTCTCTCCCTCCCCACCTCCTTTGCCTCTCTGTCCCTTCACTTAGAGTCAGATGTTTCCCTGATTAGATAACACAGACTGCACTGGGCCACCGGAAATGACAAAGGTCAGGGTGTGCTGAGGGCAGCATTTTGCAGAAACTCCTGGTAACATATTAAAGACTGGGGAGAGAGCTGACAGCAACGGGCGAAGAGAGTGAAGAACGTGACTGCCGGATGTCTTCCTGTGACACATTGCTCGCCGACAGTCCAGGTTGACCAATGAAGATGACGTCACTGGGTCTTTCTTATCCGATAGTGACCGAATATGAAACAGTGATTAAGGGAGAGAAATGTCACAAAGTAGTGCTCTAAAAGAAGAACGGCTGCATCCTCCCCCATACTGCCTCTCCTCTCTAAATCTTGCCTACTCTATAAGGCTAACCTTTGCCCTCATGCTTTCCACACCCTTGGCAAACCGCAGTGCCCAGGTTATTGGTTAGTAATTAATCCAAGAGCCAGTGAGCATTAAATCTGAAGTTATTTTTTGTCTTCATGTAAAAGCTTTGATATCCTGGCACCTGGTAATAGGTGACCAAAGTTTCCTCAAAGGATTGATGAGCATGATAAATATGGGTAACAGAAAACAGAAAAACCACACACTTTATTCTGGGCAATTCGGGTCTGTTGAGACACACAGACACAAACCAAATAGTCTTTTTTCTAAATTGAAGATTGCAACAATATTTTGAACTTCATTGCCAATTATCATTCTCCCCAGCAATTAACTTAAACCAATCTGATCGTCTTTAAAGCGGCTATAATCAACATTTTTTTTAGAATAACAATGTACGATATGACAATGTGAAAGGGGTCACTGGTGGTGATGAACCCACAGAGAATTCTCATCCGAAGCTGCAGCTCCTCTCGGCTTTTCAGGGCTTTATAGTGACTTTCAGCTCCTTGTTTTGCTGTATGGCGCACAACTTTGCTGTTTTGGTTCACTCTCACTGCTCTCATAGTGTCCTTTTCAGCCACAGCAGGCTGCTGTTTGCAGCAAAACAGCTGTGATAAACCCACAGTACACTACCTGCTCAGCACCAAACGACATACAGACACAGTAAGCGACTAGCCAGTGAACATAGCATTTACCAACGAAAGAGCTCGTTATCTCCCTCAGGAATTGGTAGAGACCAAAAACAGAGGTAAAACAGTGAATAATAGACGGACATTTATCAGGTGGCCAGAAACACAACTCCAAGTGAATGATTATGCTGCTCCATAACTGCTGGATGTGTAGATAAGCGACTGTTTGCTAATGGGTTCGCAATATTAAATATAAAAGTGACGATATGTCGATAATGTGTTAACAACTCCTCATTTTCAATCACTTCTATTGAGGAATAACAATCTATCAAATGTGATGTGATTTGTTAATCCCCAACCGATAAAATTCCCCAACATGCCTCGTACATTTTCATGACATAAAATATATATTTTTTTCTATTCAAATTTGGTTGACTAGCGACCAAAGCTAAGCTGGCGTGCTGGTACATTCTTCATGGATAGAGAGCGGTGAGGAGTAATCTGCAAACAACGATTGTTTCAAAATTTGATTCAAAGTTTCCCATAATACTGTGGAGTTACTTCTGCTAATACTACTGCTTCAAAGCAGGGTGATTTATGCATCTGACGTCGAATGATTTATCTATCTAATCACAATCAGCTGACTATATATCATGTTCCACTTCTAATTCATTAAATATTCTTTATATCGTTGATTATACTTCCTCGTTTTGAGTCCTCACAAAATCAATACATCCAACCAATGCTTTGGTCAGACTGAATGATGTCAGATCCTTTAAGCATATACATTTGGTCGAGCTGTGCACACTACTGTCTGTTCAAAGTTGATGTCGTGCCAAAATGTCTACATTCTTAGCAAGCTTCGTCAGTCACGATGTAAACAGAAGTGGACAACAGTGCAAGTCTTTTACTTGATATTATTATGTTATAACTATAATATAACAACAAATACAATTTCAGCCTAGATTGGGATTTTCTTCTTTCCTCTATTAATGAGTGAACTGATCCAAATACAGGCAACTATTCTGCCAAACAAATAAACATGAGCAAATAATAACGGATCGTAGGGCTGGACAATAACAGATACAGAATTTATCGAATTACCAACATTATGAATCTTATCAACCTAAATGTACTCATATCTCAAGCGTCTGCTTTCTCTCTCACGTGCTACCCTCGTGCTTAAACAGTAACTGGTCGTGGGAGACTGACCGAAAAACACAACCACGACTAACTTCCCCCTTGCAGCCTCCCAGCAACACCCTTTCTGGTTACACCTCGTAACAGTGCCACAGAAGTAGTGCTAACCTTACACGAGAACGCCTGCCACGGTAGAAAAATGCATTTTCGAGCAGTATATAAGGCAGTAAAATAGGGAAATACTGCTGCTGTTACACCCCTCTATGGCCCCCAATAAAGGATGCGGGTGATGGGTGCAGGAGGGGCTGTCAGTCAGGCGGGGGTCCCTGGGGTGAACAGAAGGCAGGCGGTGGTGTCGCTCAGCCATGACCAGGGCACAATGACCAGGGCCTGACCCTTCAGACCTACCATCACACACATGCCAGCAACCATGACACTCACAGGGAGGGGGGCTGGGCCCAGAGAGGAAGTAAAGTGAACTGTGTATACGTGTGCATTTTCTTTATCTATCTTAAAACG
>CALSBV010012130.1:8822236-8837160 GCA_943590825.1 Bovichtus diacanthus
CCCCCATTCCAAATTATTCCAAGTTATTCTGCTGGATGACTGACTTCATTTCCGACCAAAAGCAGGAGAGAAAAACAGAGGGAGGGGTGAGAGTGTAACGGAGGACTGTGGGGAGAGGAGGAGGAGGTGGCTGTGGATGGGAACAGGGTGGAGACCAAGGTGACAGTCAACAGCTCCCAACCGCATTTGAATATGGCCTCTATTCACAACAAGGATGTGCATAGGCTTTTATGGCATCTATACAATATGATATATGCAGCAAAAAGAATGAACTGTATCTTTTAAACCTCATTTAAAGTGAGAGCAAACAAAACACCATGACTTAAATTAGAATGTGGCCTTCACTTTAAATAAATTGGAAGAGAAGAGAAGAGAAGAGAAGAGAAGAGAAGAGAAGGCGTGATGGGGGAGCACGTGCAGACCAGGCAGGCCTGGGCCTCGAGGCCGGCTGCTCCAGTGTGTGGTGGAGAAGAGGGATCCTGGGACAACCATTTCCTAAGTTGACAAAGTGACCGTTTGTCTGCTGCTCCGGCCCATGGCTCACTGGGCTCCAGCATGCCATCATGCTTTGCTCCTGTCTCAGCCTTTGGCTTCCTACCCCAGAGGGGAGTGGTGGAGGGGACGGGAGGGGAGGGCATGGGGTATGAGGGGGGTATTGAAAGAAAGACAGGAGGGTGAGAAGAAGGGACGGAGGAGAAGGAAGAGGAGGAGTGCAGGAGGAGAGGAGAGAGAGAAAGGATGTGGCCTGAGCCCTGGGTGCTCGCCAAGTCACCCTCCCTTTCCTCCGCTCCGTCTCCCCCTTCTACCCAACCCCTCCCCGGCTGCCTCTCTCTACACAATGGCCGCTTCTCTGCTGAAATTTCACGTTATTGGATCCCGGGCCTGGAGTTTTGTCCTCCCACAATGTCCAGGCAGCGGAGCATGCTGCAGGGGAGACACACTCTGCAAGCTAAAAGCTGGAAAACCATTCCTCCTTTCATTAGCATCAGAAAAGGGGAGAAAAGCCCCCCCCCCCTCCACCTCTTTTTTTCCATCGCCCCTTTTCCTCCCCATCTCTCCCCTGTATCAAAACCGGAGGAAGGCTGTCAAGCTCGGTCAAGCTCCACTAGACCACTTTGGTTTGTAGGACTTTTGAGGGGGGGGGGGATCATTAAAATATCATTGGGAAAATAAACACAAGCTACTTATCCCAATCCGATTCCATAGATTATCCTCCAAAGGGAAAGCAATCACTAGGAAAGTAGAGGGCGGAAAGGGAAGATGTCGTGAAAAGCTACTCTGGGTGTGACTCATTATCTATTCTTACTAAAAAAATGTGTGGCTATCTTCAACAGCTGTTATCTAAGAGAAAAAAATGCTACTTTTACATTTCCTTAACAGCTTTAGACTTACCTAAAATGCAAGAAGTCTTAATTTATTCAGTGTAGATCAACTTGCCTAAAGATCTACACGAGTCCAAGGCTTAAAGATATAATGTAGCAGAAAAATATGTAATATTTGAATGCAAGAATTTATAAAAAAAATGTAATCCACCACAAACAAAAATCTAGAGTAACAAACTTGGAGCTGAAGTTGTAAGAGGATAAAGTGGAACAGTTTCCTTCACTGTGATCACGCCTCATTGAAGAAATAAATAACATGCAATCTGGGACTCGACCGTCGATTCCAGCAGTGCATCTAATCTGAACGGTGCAAACTAGCCGGCCAATTAGCCACGGTTCAAATCCCCTAAATAACCAGTGGCAAACTCAAGGGCACGGACATACTCAAAACAAACACCAACATGACCCAACAAGGATGCAGTGCAAATTATGACACAAGGCCAGAACAAGACACTTTTGAAGGGGCTGTCGGTTAGCCATTAATAAAACAGAACTAATAATGGGACAATGCCTACAGAAACACCAACAGGCAGCCAGCATCACAAGCCTGCTACATTAGCTGCAGTGAAAACTAATACGTTGGCTATAGAAAGAGAAGTGAAAGAGAAATTTGCCCTATCTCCTCTCAACACCTCAGGCTGCTGGTGAGTCATCTCCCTCACAAGAACATTCAGCTTAGCTACCAACTGACTCAGGAAAAAAAAAAACAGAACAAGCCTACTCTGCTGCTGCACCACACAGTGAATCTACACTTCAAATTTACCACCATCCTTTCACAGAAATGCCACCTAATATGACGGCAAATGAACTGATCATATTCACGTCTGATAACATCTGTCACAGACAGCAGTTAGTGGGTCAAATTAGCCTGTAACCTAAACCAAAGATAGACCTAAAACAGCAAATGAATGTCAAAACTGCTCACTCAGACAGCGTTGCTAACATTGATTTTCTAACCAACCCCTCTATTACTGGATCGGGCCTGCAACCCCAACAACATTGTTCTAGGTGCCGTTGCGCCGTGGCACTATAAATCACTAGAATCCCATGTGTATCAAATGCCAAAAAACTATTCTCGAACATCAATCTAAGCCACATATTGAGATGATCTTAATTTGAACCGCAAGCATTTGGAAAATTAAAACCTTGCGCTTGCCATTACCAAAAAGAAAAAAGAAGAACCGCACATTTCGACTGCTGCGTCTCTGGTCTTCTTTGATGTGAGAGTAGTCCCCAGGGACCCTAAGCGTCTACTCGTCATAGTTACTCTGAAACCAAGGGGGAAGCGGAGGGAACGAGGCAGAGGTCTAGCTGTGGGAGAAACCATCAATAAACCACCAAACCATGATGATGGCCCATGGATGTTAAGATAAACTGCTATGACAAGTTGTAAACTATCACAGCATCCCCTGTTGTTGGGAATAACATAACATTATTATCGTATGAGAAACCAACCTATTAGTTCATCTTGAAAATCAATTAGATTCACATTCAATCAGCTTTCCATACAACCCCTACCTCGAAGATTTGTAGGAATCAAGAAACATGTTTGCCATGCAATAAAAGCATGTTCCAAGTTCTAAATAAAACCACCATCACACATCTTATCAAAAGTTACTTAGCAGATAAAAATATATGTTATTACAGGCCTCCAATATTAATCATATTCGAATACTTGACTCAATAATTGATTTATTTGACAACATAAAGCTATGATTGCTTAAATTCGCTCAAGCAGGATCCAGGCCTATCTTTCCCAGAAACACATGCCAAATGTTCCCAGAGAAATAAACACACAAGAGTGTGTGTGTGCACCAACGCACACACAGAAACCCCTTCCTGTTTTCAAAGTGTTTGGAAACTCAATCAAAGACACAAGGTTTAGGATTTACATCTGTGCCCTTTTATGTCTGTGGCCTTGCAGGAAAGAACCATCTCAGCCCAGCTGCAGCAAAGAACTCACAACAAGGCCCAGCCTTCATGCTCCCGCATGCAGCACAACTGAAAACAATATCCACAATTCAGACACTTAGTGCTAAAAGCACTTCTTAGAGGCATTGAGATATGGTCTGTGAACATCAGAGGCCCTGCTTGACAAAAAAAAATAGAGACAAGCCCTGCTATCAGGATGTTGTGATCGAGACACAAAAGAATCTAAAGTTTTTTAGAGTAGCCCTACATACACAACATAAGTCCACACCAGGTCTTTGTCTTGAAAATAAGCAATTTAGTTTGAAATACGCTCTGAATACACTGCTGACATTTACGCCATTTATGCTTGCTCCTAAAATACTTGAAGAGGAAATGAAAATTATAAGAGGGAAGTGGTTGGGTTTAAAATACACAGAATCCAGGCCTAAATCTGGCCATGGGAATGGAACAGTCCACCACTATACAAGGCCTGTTCAGCTTGTTGGCTTGTCTCAGTTACAGACAGTCCAAGCCCTCTGGTTATACAGAGGATCATTGTCATTAATCACACAAACAATACGACAGCTTCTAATAGAACAAGCAGACACTGGGGCATAAATATTCTATACGTAAAATAACTTTTAGGATTGTGCAACTTTTCACCTTTCACCTCAGATTTAAATGCAGACACTTTTATTCCTACAACAGCCTGTATGTATATCTTAGACATTCACCGAAATATAATGAGATGTGAGAACATATACCTAGCAACCAGTAAAGTAAAATGCTGTTACAAGTGCCCGTATGTATATCCGTCAAAGAACACATTTCTCAGTAAGCCACCATAGTCACAAGCGACACTTCCCCAAAAGAATACAGAAGCAAAACCAAAGATGTGTTCAGCTCAGCAGGCTTTGTCAAATGTAAGTTAATGTCTATAGTTAAGACTGGGCCAGCTAGTAAAGCTAAGTGTTCATGGAGGTCGGCAATAACCCCAAATAATACCATCTATAAAAAAAGGGTCCAGGAAATTATTTAGCTTAACATAAGGGCCACAGGATATAGGCAATTACCCAGGCCATAAAGCACTAGCCCTAACAGCTGAAGTAGCTGTCTCCCTTTGTCGTTTCAGGACATGATGGGGGCTGTTTAGGAGGAATGTGTTTGGAAAGCTCTGCAACAGGAATGGGAGTGCAAAACAGCCCTCAGGTGATAAGATCACGACACCCACATTGGCAGATAAAACGCTGAGCTGTCAAATCAATCACACAGATAGGAAGAGGACACAGAGAGAGGAATCACCTGACTGGCAACAGACAATACCACAGAACTGCAGGAATCTAAAACAATGAGGCCATACTCTGGCCTACACACGTTCAGTGGAACATAGAGGCAACTGACCTTCACTGATAAAAATGGATGATTTTAGCTTAGCAAGGGCATAAGATGTAATGTGTAAAAACAAGCTATTCACATGTATACATTGATTGTGTAAAAGGGAGTATCTACAGTAAACAGATAAAAAGGTACTAGTACAGTGCACCGCAACAGACTAATGCCTTGGTTGAGATAAATATTTTAGATAAGCGTTACATTCAGCAGAGACGCTGCTTGCACTATATAAATCTCCAACTTCTCCCAGCATGACCATAGTCCTTGACTGAAAAAAATCACACCAACAACACACCCCGGAGCAGACGCAAACCAAAATCTGACGGGGTTTTATGTGCCTTCTCGTCATTTCAGCCTTGTGAACATAGTTGCACCAAGGCCAAGTAACATGTTCTCAGCAAAGGGTGTGCTGTGTGTACACCAGCTCGGCTTACCACCCATCATTTAGACAAAACCACTTCAGGACTATCTCGTCACACTTTTTTGGGGGAGATTTTCAAGTGAAATGTTCACGATGCAAGACGCAAGCTGCAAGAGAACAAACACATTTTCCTTCCTTCTTACATTAGTACACAGAAGCATAACGTAAAAAAAATATAACCAGGATTTCTAAACAAAAAAAAAAAAGGAAATGTTCATCTACTAAAGATTTTGAAAGTGACTCATCAAAGATGTCAAAATAATCTTGTCAATGGAAGAGAGCACAATGTCACAATGTAAAAAAGGAACACACATCTGCACATTTTGATTGACGCAAAAATAAGTCAAAATTCAACAAAAGATATCAGATTTTTTTGTGAATAGCTGCATCATTAGAAAGAGCATATTAGGGTGACTCTCTTCAGCAAAAATAAACAATTTAGGCAACTACAACTAGCCCTGTATTCTGTTCATTTCAACAATATGAATCATACAACAGTCAGAAAGGTGGTGGAATCATAGCAACAATGTTTGGATCACTTCGCCATCTTAGCTGCTGCCATCATGCAGTGTGGCACAAACCCAGCTTATACTGTATGTTGCACACCACTGATGATCTGTAGCCTATGGCAGTGGTTCCCACGTGGGGCCCTGGGGGCCCTGAGGAGTCCCTGAGGTTCCAGAAAATTCAGGAAAGACTTAATTTTACTGTCATTTCTCTCACCAAGGTTAACAGGATGAAATTTTTTTTTTCAGATGACAGAGATTTCCCCTTTCCCACTAGCATCAAACATGCTAGGTTATTACAATGTACGATAAATCATTACTAATTACAAAAATCAGTTTACATTAATTTCACTAATACAATGTGTAGTTAACTAATGGTGAATTATAATCTATTTGGTGTGGCTTGATATGAGGAGAATTAACTCCATGACATATGTTACATAAAACAAAGTAGTGTAGTTCAAGGACAAAGCCCCACACATTAAATCAATCAACCTCATTTAGGCCACATAGATTGAATGGGGGGGGGGGGGGGGGGTGATGGGGGTGCTTCGAACATTAAACCATGACACTGTAAATGTCTGAAAAGGGGCATATGACTTCCTCTGTGACAAATACATTATCAAAGAAAATCCTCTGAGATAGTGAAGAAGCGTCGGTGAAATAAAACACGCGTGTAAAATAAACGGCGAAGAGACGAGCACTGGTGTTTATGTGTCATGCATTGTACAGTAAATGCAGGAAATGTGATCATTGTGTGATCGTCGGTGCAATGCGAAACAGTGTACAGTACTGTGAATGGGCAGGCAGGTACTTTATGAATGGAGGGGATCATGTGACCGCAGCACCTCCCGGAGCAGATATTTCTCACTGACTGTCAACAAGCGCACACAAGGGATCAGCCCAGTAAAACAATAGCAAAATGCGACTTGAAATGGGCGCAACGTGTACAAAAACACTCCGTGTGCATACTACAAGCGATCCCCGTGCGTTGTGGGCATTTGGATGTGAATGTGACGGCTTTTTAACGCGTTTTTATGAATGGAGATTGTGATATGTAAATGAGTGTGATTGAGAAAAAAAAATGGCATCTTCAGCTTTTCAACGTTGACATTGCCGCAATCGACTCGAAGGGTTTTTTATCAAAGAAAGGCTGGACTGAAATGCAAAACATGATGTGCACGATGTTAATCGATGATTATGTTCCGAAATCATGGCGGACAACAGTTAGATACAGATCTAGATTGTCAATATAACGCTTTCTGATTATGATGTAACGCTACTGGGCAGACATGTATATAAAATCATATTTAGACTGGATTATTACAGTGTACATATATATATATATATATAACGAGTCATCCCTCATAAACTGTCGTATAACTGCCAATCTATAAAGCCATAATAAATATCCTGGGCATATAATTTTCCTGTTAAATAAATGATGTGCAGGCAACCATTAATATGTCTATACATCCTGTGGTCTAATAGGAATCATCACAACATACACGTTGTATATGAGCGAAATTATTAAGAATGAGATGGATTTTTTTTTTTTTTTTTTACAATGGGCCTATGCCACTGCTTGTCAGAGACACTGTTCTAGTAAAACTCATGTAATCCACAGTGTAGCTTTCTATGAACCTACATAACTACCCAAACAAAAAGATAATAAGTCTGCGCTTATTATTGTTAATACTAGTAAAGTAAGGTGATGAAATACCAGCGTCGCTCGGTTAGAAATGTCATTGGGAACTGGTAGTGCATAGCTCGTCGGGTAAAGCGTGTATTAATATCTAAAGATATGTAAGTACTTATTGTTGCAGCTGTATGTTGTATATGTAAATGGAGACTATGTATAAACAGTACTCACTCGTTGTTTGGATTTGTTGAATCTTCACTCATTTTTTCCTCACGGGGATCCAAATCCTAGCAATAGCATCGACGACGCAGTGACGGCGGGATAAAATACCACAAATATCACCATTTTCCTTCACATATAGAAATTACCCCCTATTTTGGATAGTAAGTAAATGATGTACAATGGGGCATGCCTAACTAAGCGTCCCTTTGAGAGCCAAGAGGAGCTAGCTTAACGCTAGCTTTGCTGCCTGAAACTAACGTTAAATCGCGAGGAGGAATGACAACCGTTGATTCATTTTATCCTCCCTGGAAGTAAAATCCGACCACAACAAATGGGCCATCGGGATCATCCTCTTCAACAAACACAGTTCCCCGCTTTGCAAAAAAATGTGAATAGATCCTCAAAAAATGTAGAAATTGTTGTAGACTGTAACGTTTGGCAGGTTATTTATGGCTGGCTGTCGAGCATCCATTCGCCAACTTCAGGTCCAGGACAACACTTGAAAAAGCGCTGTGGAGCGTTGCTCCGTCAACGTGTCCGAGTAATTTGCAGTAAAGGCATCCAAAGCCAAAAAAAAAAGGTTGAACTGTTTTCAATATTAATACTGACGCGTAAAGTGAAAGCATCTAGACTTGAAATTTCCTTCAGAAGTTGGTGGACATCTGCTTTAATCGAACTCCATTTTCAACTCGGGGGGAATGAAACATCGGAAAACTGGGCGGATGTGTCGACCCTCGCTTGAGAAAATTAGATCCTTCCGCGACGTAGTAAAAACATAACACTCTTGCGATACAATGCGCTCAACCAGCACACACTTTATTGTATCTCGTCAAAGAGTAACACATATAGTACTAAACCGCATCCCCTTGTAGCAGTATGCAGGGAATTAGTTGTGGTTCTTTCCAAAGTTCACCTAAAGTAGTTCCCGCACTTCCCAAAAGAAGTTTCCCTTCAATCACGCATTGATACAAGAGGGAAGCGTCTGTGTGATAGCACGCAAAGTAGAAAATAATCTGGAGGAAGGATTTGGGCTGACACAAACTCGGCCATTAACAATTTCTGTTGTTTTCTTTCATTAAACAGCTTCACCATGATAGACCGCCCCCAAACCATTAAAAAAAAAATCTTGATGTGAAATTGTGGAGAAATGCTTTAAATGCACACAGTAACGACTCGTGATTAAAGCCAAATCAGTATTTTTCATTTGAGCTCAAAGCGGTTTTTTTTTGTCTTTTCTTTTCTTATTCAATTATAATACATACACGCAGAGCTTTAGGGCAAAAGTGGAAGAAAGGTAATTCACAAAATGAATATATTCTTAGAAACACATGAATGTCTAACCTATTCTGAGGGCTAGTCTGAAATTACAGTGTGGTATTGTTTCAGTAATGTAATAGCCTATAATGGTAAATAAGAAATGAGGCATGAGATTAACCTCCATCAACCACAGAGTCATATAGTTAAAGCTGCCCCACCTTGCACCCCAAACTCTCCCCAGGAAGCTGGAGCACCCTCCAAAATAAAACACCCTCAGAGGCAACCAGAAAAATCCATGTGTGCACCTATGAATCTTATTTGCAAATGTGTTAAAAGCCTTGCAGAGCGAATCGGTGGCCTGGTTGCGTAAGACTTAAATGCTATTGGATTTCTGTGCTGTGTGGAATGGCAAGAGATCAGGCTAAATGATTCTGCCTGGTTGTCATAGTGACAGCATGTTGTGTGAGAAGTTTCTTTGTATTTCTCTGGCTTTCATACAGCTTGTGCCACAGCCTTATGTTGCAGCCATATAAAACACCCTTCTGTGTCACTGTATATAGATAGCCCATGCATACAGGACCCCCACATGTGCAGCCCTGACACATATTGTGCACTTCCTCTGGTAGGCTATTTGATTAGATCTCCTGTCTGAGGTGTGCACTGTAATCCTGATGACTGCCTGAGAGCAAAGGTGAATTGTCTCCTCAGATTGTTTTCTCAACAAAACTACAAATAGTTTTGTTTCTAAAAAGTCTCACATTGGTTAATCAAGTAACCGTCCCTGTCCATATTTGAATAAATGTGGCCACTTGCAGTCACTTCTTCTTTTTTGAATTGGGTTACCATTGAAATGATCGAGCTCACAAGTCCAAATAAAGTGTCCCTTGTTTCAAATAGAGCAGAAAAGGCAATGACCATGAATTTTCCCACTAGCGTGCCTGTATCCTTCAGAGTATTCAGAGTTCAGGAAGTCAGCCTTCTTTCTCATCTCACAAATGTACATTTCCTGTGTTTTTCACACTGAACACAACACACTGTAGTGTACTTAAACAAGGCAACAGGATGTTTATCTAACAGAGGCATCCCTTGACTTCCCTCACTAAGTGCAATCAGGGTCATCACAATTCTCTTTAAGACGGTAAACAAGCTAACATTCCTGTATTGCCAACAAGCAACCGCAGCATAAAGGATTTCTTTTTAGCTCAAAACAAATCTCATTCAGCAGGGTCCAACACAAACATAACCTTACTTGACTTTCAGGAAGATGGCATGAAATTATTTGCAAATCATAGTCTGTTGTGATTAGTGTTAGGTCATGTTTCTTATTTTCATCAATAACTTTAGTACTGACACTTATGTTACAAACTTATTCTGGCTTTTCTTGTATTTGACTTGTTATTCTGACTCATGAATTTGGTATCTTGAATTACGGACTTGAAATATGAGTTAACACTTAATGCATAAATTAAAGCTTACGTGTGACTTTTGTAATGTTGACATTTTTGTGTAGAACTGTAGGTTTGGCTGTTTGCAGATGATCAACAGAATGTGATTATTAAAACTAAATTAATAAATTAAAAATGTTCAGACAAACTTGTTAACATGATAGTTTGAGGTATGAGATGTTTTCGAAAAGATAAATTAGGGATGAGGGACGAACCGGCATAAAAAAACCCCAAAAAAAAACAGAAACACTTTTATTCATGACAGCATGACTCGAATCAGATGACAACCTCAAAACACAGGTGATGTGATCGCCAGCTCCTAGCAGCACGGGCAGTCTCTGGCCACAAGAGACAAGTGAAGGCCTCTCTTTGTACAGCAACTATGGAAAGGAAATTCAGTCTGTGTAGTTGCCGCCATACAGTCTGCAGAGACCTCGGGGCATGTAGGGAGAAAGACCGGAGATGGCTGATGAAAGCTCTTTGTAAATAACCTAATCTCAGGATCCTCTGCCTGAAATTAGTTTTACCTCCCTCTTTTTTGTCAACACGTTTAGGTAATTGTAACTTTTGTTGATGTGTGGACTTCCAGTGGTAAAAAAAAAAAAAAATGTTACTTCCATTCTTAAAAACGCACACCTGTCCCTCTCAAGTTTGTGCGTGGGACCCCTCGGACACCGACAGTGGACTCACGGCGGTCTGAGCCAAGAGGTGTGGCTTAAACAAAAGGTGTTGATTTTTAAAGACCTGGCAGCGGAACACAACAATGCATACCTATGATTAGTGTGGGCCTGGCCTCGGAAGCCAGCAACTTTTAGGCACGCTAATTGTAGGGTGGTGAGTAGAAAAGGTGTAGTGGTTAGAGGGGAAGGAAGTGTGAGGGCCTTCAGGCATGTTTGACTCTGTACTGTGTATCGCTCTGTCTCTCTTTCAGACTATGTGTATATGCACATGACCAGTGTGGAACTGAAAATGCAAACATTTACTATATTGCTTAATCGTCCTCAGAATACTGATCGAGAAATCTTTGAAGTTAGCAGCATGAGGGGATTTTCTTTTTCAAGAATTAGTTTCAAGAATGTCTTAGATGAGAGATGGATGTGGATAACTAGATGAGTAAAGTGTGTCAAGCTTAAAGAGCCAGTCTTGTGACCATGCACAAGGATGCTGGTACAGATGGAAGGTCATTATGGCTGCAAAGCCCTTGAGAGAAACACATCTCTGGGATTGTTTAAGTTTTGTAAACGGTTTAGAATTTGAACTATGTGAGCATCCAAAAACCACACTGGAGTGTGTTTTCGAGGGGGAAATACATTGTGTGAACGGAATGAACAGAAACCAAAAGTGTAGCACTGTAAATGTTGCTTTATACCATACAGCTTTCTGTACAATATACATTACATGTGTCTTGAGGGTAAGATATTTTTGACACTACACTTTAGATTTGCTGCTAGGTTTGAAACTATGCTTGATTACAGTTAACGTTCAAGATCCGCATGCCAGTAGATGTGTACCAGTCGCTAACGTCTCAACTACAAAAATGGGAAACTAAATTGGTTTCAGCCACAGTTGGTTTTTTTCAACGGCCGAGACTCTGTTACTTCCTATTGTTTGCATGTTGTGCGTGGGCTTGATTGAAACCTGATCTAGCTGGGGAAGCTGTGTTTAGGGTGAGGTGGACAGGCCTTTGTTGCTGCCTGAGGGGTGTTTATTTGGGCGGCTTCAGTTGGCTTCCCTGTAATCATCATCCAGCCCCACAGGATAGAAGGGATTAATGAATATGTTGGAGGGGAAGTTGCAGATGACTATTTACCATTCTCATGGGGATGAGTAGGAACAGCATGAGGGACGCGGGAGAAGTTTGCATACATATGTGTGTGTGTGTGTGTGTGTGTGCACGTGCATGCATGTGTGGTTGAGCGTGTACATTTATCTATACAAGAAAGTAGAGAGAGGAAAAAGAGCTGGACAGAATGTTTATATTATCATGGTGTCATATTAGTATTGGTATTTAAAGGAAAAGTTGACTTTCTGAGAAATATGCTCATTCGCTTTCATGCCATGAGTTAGATGAGAAGACTGATCCCATTCTCCTGAGCAGCCTGTTAGCTTAGCTTAGCACAAAGACAGCTAACACTAGCTAGTGCAGCCAGGCCTTGTGTTATGTTTACAGTTCAGTTTTCGTATGGATTTAGAAGTGAGCTTTAGATATGCTTGTGGACAGATTGTGTTAACTTTGGACAGAGCCTGGCTAGCTGTTTCCCCCACTTTCCAGTCTTTATGCTAAGCTAAGCTAACCGCACCTTCTTACCGTACAGACGCGATAGTGGTATCAATCCTCTCAGCGACAAAGTAAATAAACTACTCCTTTAAGCAGTACACCTTGAATATACAGAGGTCATGAAGTTTGTTTTTACCCATTGCACCATGTTGTAAAAAATATTTTGTCAACATTTACATGCTGCGAATATGAATTTAACATAGATGCTATTATGATTTTTCTTTGAAGAACATTTTAAAATGTATTTTCACTGTGTTGTTTTCACTGCTATAATACCATTCTGCATCAAACGAGAAGGAATCAATGAGTGTAAAACCTCTGAGTCAGACATGACTCCTCCTATTACTCTTTGGAAGAGTATTCAGATGTCTTCCCTTTTCCAAAAACATCCCTTCACGCAAAACTACCTACACACACTTACACATATTTTGCTATGAAAATCTAGTAACAATAAATTGTCCCCCCTTCTCAGCTGTGTCGCCCCCATCCCCATCCCTTTCTTTCTCTCCCCTATGGCCTCCTCCACTTAATCCTCCCGCTCATCTGGGAACCACCAGCACCCCTCCATGAAGAGACGCATTGTGCCCAGATTATTTGATTGTTTTCAGATGTTGAAGCTTTCCTACACAAAAGGGAAAGAACAGGATTTGTCCAAAAGCCATAGGCTACTTGGCCAATGGATGGACACACAGGGAGGAGGGGGGAAAGAAGGGATCGGTGCAGGGCTCAGGGAGCGGACACACGAGTCAGGAAGTGACCCCTGCAATGCCAGATTACAAACAATGTGCTCTCTCAACTTCTGCAGTCCTCGCTGTGGAACATACCACTTCTGCGACAGCCAAAGGGGTGGCGCTTGTAGGAGGAAGGAAGGACGGTTTCAGCCCTCTCTCTCCCTCTCTCTTTAATGCTGCATCCATTCAGTGAGTGGCGGAGGGAGTAGGTGGGGTGGGGGTAGTCGGGCCAGGAAGGCACTTCACTGATGAAAAGTCGCCACATGGAAATGGATGAGAAGTGGGCTGAGGGGGGTGGGGGGTGAGTGGGAGAAGGGCGGGAATTGGCTCGCGCTACCAGCAGACATGAACTGGGATGTAAAGGGAGGGAGGTGAAGGATGAGAGACAAGGAAGGAGAACAAGGATAAGGATAGCGACGGGGAATGCAAGAATAGGGGAAGTAAGTGTAACGGTGAGGGAGGAATGCCAAAGAGTAATGGTCGGATTTAGTGCTTGTCAAGCATGGTGTCCCGTGCCTGTCAAATAGCATGCAACCAACAACCTTTTTCTCTGTCTGATGGTGGAATAGTGTGGAAGGGAAGCAGCACATTAACACTGAATGGAGCTTTTGTTCTGGGGTTGTTGTCTTTACATTTGACCAAGCCTGCAGATTAAACTGACTTTGCATGAGGCGAGCATCAAGCCATCCTTGTCTCCATCCCATTTCTCCTCCCCAGTCACCCCTTTTATCCCCTTTTAACTTTCCTACCTCCCCATTGAGAAGAGGTGAATATTGTCACATTCTTCCGCTCTGTACTGTGTTTGTTCAAATAAAGACAACCTGGCATTTTCTGTTTTATTCTCGTCGAGTCTAGCGAGAAAAGAACCGAAGCAAATCTCCTGATAAATGAAAGAAAAGACCCGGATGGGGACATTGCACACACACCACACACACACACACACACACACACACACACACACTCCACCCCCGTCTGCACTGTCATGTGTGACTCACAGTGCATCGCAGCACCGTATGAACTTCAAAAAGAGGATGGCTGTACATTCACAGTGTATTCAACCCCTGCTCTTTAAATAGCTCAACCTCCTCCAAACAGAAAAGTCCATGCATTAAAAATGACTGAATCATACAAGAATTAAAGAGGCAGAGAACATCTTTTCACATAATGTAGCGGCACAACAGCAGCACTGCACAGACAATGCTAGTTTGTCTTGGTTTAAGCCTACGTGTATTCATGTCAGCAAGGCAGTACATGCATGTATGTACAGAGAATGCATTCAGTATGTACTACAAGTGTGTGTCTTACACAGATTTATGTGGGTGGGTGTGTGTTTAGCGGAATGCTAATAATTTTGTCTTTTTTTTTCATTAAATGTCAACATACAGTATACACATAGCTGTACTGTATGACCACCTATAAGTGCTTATATGCACACATGGGTATGAATGGTCGTGCCTACACATGTTGATTTGTGATTGAGCATAAATGTGTTTCTGAACTGTGTGCTGTTTGTCTAAATGTGTGTGTGTGTGTGTGTGTGTGTGTGTTCTGGAATGCACCTGGCCTGATAGGCAGTCAGAGGAATGCTGAATACTGTCTCTCGCCCAGGGAGGCAGGGCTGGAATGTGGCCCAGGCCCTATTCTTCTCTCCACTGCACAGCACAGGAGAGCTGCAGGTTCTCACACACAAACACACACACACACACACACACACACACACACACACACACACACACA